>CM034355.1:108314579-108332212 GCA_019925275.1 Mytilus edulis | reverse complement strand
AAACCAAGGACCTTAAATCAAAAGACCCTAGGTCTTTAATATGTTTGGTTAAAGAGTAATATCACTTGATGCGTAATTCTAAATTTAAGATGGGCAAAAAGTCCCATTTATTGTCTACGCACCCTTTCAACCAAAATATACAAGTAAGGACATGTCGCAACTAACAATTTATGAAAAATTATTTGTCGATATGTCATACGATATATGAAAATAGGTGAAAATAAGCCAAAATCAAAATTTAGAATATGACCTTGACCTTTGACCTTGACCTCATTTTCATTTTTTGGGACGAAGGACCTTAAATCAAAAGACCCTATGTCTCTATCACTTATGGTTTACAAGTTAGAAATGCAAATCATTTATATCATATGCATAAGGGGAAATAACTCTCATATGGAGTCTCTGGAAAGCTTCAGTCCAAATGAATTGCCTAATCCTTAAGATATTACGAGCGATTTGGTAAAATAAATTTTTCGTAATCTTTTACGGTTGCGAAGGAGTAGTGGCCACAAGAAAAACAGTGTTTGGAGAGATAACTCTTACAACGTAAAGTTTTTTGTTATGTCGTTGTAAATTTTTAAAGCATATAAACTATACGACATCATATTCCAAATATCTAAGCGACATCTTTTGAAACATCAATACTACGCAAGAAAAAAATTAGGCGGAAGAAAAAAAAAAAAAAAAAAAAAAATAATAATAATCAGAACAAATTCAATAGGTCTTTCCACGGAAAAGTGGAAAGACCTAATAATCAGAACAAATACAATAGGTCTTTCCACGGAAAAGTGGAAAGACCTAATAATAATAATAATAATCAGAACAAATACAATAGGTCTTTCACCTGAAAGGTTGAAAGACCTAATAATTAAAAACCAATTGTTCAGAGAACAATTGTAGGTCTTTCCACTAGTAAAGATCTATTTTGATATTGAAATATGAAAAATCAGTTTAAAATGTTAGTTCCTATGGCTTTATGATGTATTTATATGTATTTAAAGCCAAGGTCAAAATCTAGAGCGTCATATTAACCTATGACCTTGACCTCAATTTCAAGTTCACAAACCAAGGACCTTAAATCAAAAGACCCTAGGTCTTTAATATGTTTGGTTTATTAGTAATATCACTTTACGCGTAATTCTAAATGTAAGATGGGCAAAAACTCCCATTTATTGTCTTCGCACCCTTTCAACCAAAATATACAAGTAAGGACATGTCGCAACTAACAATTTATGAAAAATTATTTGTCGATATTTGAAAATAAATGAAAATAAGCCAAAATCAAAATTAAGAATATGACCTTGACCTTTGACCTTGACCTCATTTTGGACCAAGGACCTCAAATCTAAAGACCCTATGTCTTTATCACTTATGGTTTACCATTTAGAAATGCATATCACTTAATTAAATGGAAAAGGGGGAATAACTCTCATATGGAGTCTCCGTAAAGCTTCGGTCCAAATGAATATTCTAATCCTGAAGATGTAACGAGCAATTTGGTAAAATAAATTTGTTGTAATCTTTAACGGTTGCGAAGGAGTAGTGGCCACAAGAAAAACAGTGTTTGGAGAGATAACTCTTACAACGTAAAGTATTTTGTTACGCAGTTGTAAATTTTTAAAGCGTATAAACTATATGATACCATATTCCAAATATCTAAGCGACATTTTTTGAAACATCAATAATACGCAAGATAAAAAATTAGGCGGAAGAAAAAAAAAAAAAAAATAATAATAATTAAAAACCAATTGTTCAGAGAACAATTGTAGGTCTTTCCACTAGTAAAGATCTATTTTGATATTGAAATATGAAAAATCAGTTTAAAATGTTAGTTCCTATGGCTTTATGATGTATTTATATGAATTTAAAGCAAAGGTCAAAATCTAGAACGTCATCTTAACCTATGACCTTGACCTCAATGTCAAGTTCACAAACCAAGGACCTTAAATCAAAAGACCCTAGGTCTTTAATATGTTTGGTTTATTAGTAATATCACTTTACGAGTAATTCTAAATGTAAGATGGGCAAAAACTCCCATTTATTGTCTGCGCACCCTTTCAACCAAAATATACAAGTAAGGACATGTTGCAACTAACAATTTATTAAAAATTATTTGTTGATATGTCAAAAGGTATTTGAAAATAATGAAAATAAGCCAAAATCAAAATTTAGAATATGACCTTGACCTTTGACCTTGACCTCATTTTTATTTTTTTGGACCAAGGACCTCGAATCAAAAGACCCTATGTCTTTATCACTTATTGTTTACCATTTAGAAATGCATATCACTTAATTAAATGGAAAAAGGGGAATAACTCTCATATGGAGTCTCCGTAAAGCTTCGGTCCAAATGAATATCCTAATCCTGAAGATGTAACGAGCAATTTGGTAAAATAAATTTGACGTAATCTTTAATGGGTGCGAAGGAGTAGTGGCCACAAGAAAAACAGTGTTTGGGGAGATAACTCTTACAACGTAAAGTATTTTGTTACGCAGTTGTAAATTTTTAAAGGGTATAAACTATACGATACCATATTCCAAATATCTAAGCGACATCTTTTGAAACATCAATAATACGCAAGAAAAAAAATTAGGCGGAAGAAAAAAAAAAAAAATAATAATAATAATTAAAAACCAATTGTTCACAGAACAATTGAAGGTCTTTCAACCAATAAGGGTCTATTTAGATATGAAAATATTAAAATTCAGTTGAAAATGTCAGTTCCTATGGCTTAATGATGTATAAATATGAATTTTAAGCAAAGGTCAAAATCTAGAACGTCCAATTTACCTATGACCTTGACCTCAATTTCAAGGTCATAGACTAAACATCTCAAATAAAAAGACACTAGTTCCTTAATATGTATGGTTCATGAGTAAAATCACTTTACGCATAATTCTTAATATAAGAGGGGCGAAAACTCCCTTTTATTGTTTACGCACCCTCGCAACCAAAATTTATAAGTTACGACATGTCGCAACTAACAATTTAGTAAAAAGAAATTGTCGATATCTTATAAGGTTAATGAAAAAAGGTGAAAATAAGCCAAAATCAAAATTAAGAATTTGACCTTGACCTTTGACCTTGACCTAATTTTCATTTTTTTGGACCAAGGATCTTAAATCAAAAGACCCTAGGTCTCTATCACTTATAGTTTACCAGTTAGAAATGCATATCACTGATATCATATATAAAAGGGGGGATAACTCTCATATGGAGTCTCCGGATAGCTTCCGTTGAAATGAAACAGAACATCCTAAGGATATAACGAGCAATTTGGAAAAATAAATTTGTCGGTTTCTTATACGGTTGCGAAGTAGTAGTGGCCACAAGAAAAACAGTGTTTGGGGAGATAACTCTTACAAGGTAAAGGTTTTTGTTACGCGGTGTCAGTTTCAGAAGCGCATTAACTGTTCGATATCATATACCAAATATCTAAGCGACATCTTGTGAAACAAAAAAACAGCGAAGGAAAAAAAAGTTGGCGGAAGAAAAAAAAAAAAAAAAATAATAATAATAATAATAATTAAAAACCAATTGTTCAAAGAACAATTGAAGGTCTTTCAACTAATAAAGATCTATTTTGATATGAAAATATTAAAATTCAGTTGAAAATGTCAGTTCCTATGGCTTTAAGATGCATAAATATGAATTTAAAGCAAAGGTCAAAATCTAGAACGTTCAATTAACCTTTGACCTTGACCTCAATGTCAAGGTCATAGACTAAACATCTCGAATCAAAAGACACTAGTTCCTTAATATGTATGGTTCATGAGTAATATCACTTTACGCATAATTCTAAATATAAGAGGGGCGAAAACTCCCATTTATTGTCTACGCACCCTTCAACCAAAATTTATAAGTTACGACATGTCGCAACTAACAATTTAGTAAAAATAATTTGTCGATATTTTATAAGGTTAATGAAAATAAGTGAAAATAAGCCAAAATCAAAATTTAGAATTTGACCTTGACCTTTGACCTTGACCTAATTTTCATTTTTTTGGACCAAGGATCTTAAATCAAAAGACCCTAGGTCTCTATCACTTATAGTTTACCAGTTAGAAATGCATATCACTGATATCATATATAAAAGGGGGGATAACTCTCATATGGAGTCTCCGGATAGCTTCCGTTGAAATGAAACAGAACATCCTAAGGATATAACGAGCAATTTGGAAAAATAAATTTGTCGGTTTCTTATACGGTTGCGAAGTAGTAGTGGCCACAAGAAAAACAGTGTTTGGGGAGATAACTCTTACAAGGTAAAGGTTTTTGTTACGCGGTGTCAGTTTCAGAAGCGCATTAACTGTTCGATATCATATACCAAATATCTAAGCGACATCTTGTGAAACAAAAAAACAGCGAAGGAAAAAAAAGTTGGCGGAAGAAAAAAAAAAAAAAAAATAATAATAATAATAATAATAATCAGAACAAACCCTATAGGTCTTTCACCTGAAAGGTTGAAAGACCTAATAATCAGAACAAATACAATAGGTCTTTCAACAGAAAAGTTGAAAGACCTAATAATCAGAACAAATTCAATAGGTCTTTCCACGGAAAGGTGGAAAGACCTAATAATCAGAACAAATTCAATAGGTCTTTCCACGGAAAGGTGGAAAGACCTAATAATCAGAACAAAACCTATAGGTCTTTCAACCGAAAAGGTTGAAAGACCTAATTAAAAATCAATTGTTCAGAGAACAATTGAAGGTCTTTCCACTAGTAAAGATCTATTTTGATATTGAAATATGAAAAATCAGTTTAAAATGTTAGTTCCTATGGCTTTATGATGTATTTATATGAATTTAAAGCAAAGGTCAAAATCTAGAACGACCTATTAACCTATGACCTTGACCTCAATTTCAAGGTCACAAACCAAGGACCTTAAATCAAAGGATCCTATGTCTTTAATAAGTTTGGTTAATGAGTTATATAACTTTAGGCGTAATTCTAAATGTAAGATGGGGAAAATCTCCCATTTATTGTCTGCGCACCCTTTCAACCATAATATACAAGTAAAGACATATCGCAACTAACAATTTATGAAAAATTATTTGTCGATATGTCATGCGGTATTTGAAAATAAGTGAAAATAAGCCAAAATCAAAATTTAGAATATGACCTTGACCTTTGACCTTGACCTAATTTTTTATTCTTTTGGACCAAGGACCTCAAATCTAAAGACCCTAGGTCTCTATCACTTAAGGTTTACTAGTTAGAAATGCATGTTACTTGAATCAAATGGAAAAGGGGGAATAACTCTCATATGGAGTCTTCATAAAGCTTCGGTCCAAATGAATATCCTTATCTTTAAGATGTAATGAGCAATTTGGTAAAATAAATTTGTCGTAATCTTTTACGGATGCGAAGGAGTAGTGGCCACAAGAAAAACAGTGTTTGGGGAGATAACTCTTACAACGTTAAGTATTTTGTTACGTCGTTGTAAATTTTTAAAGCGTATAAACTATACGATATCATATTTCAAATATCTAAGCGACATCTTTTGAAACAGCAATACTACGCAAGAAAAAAAATTAGGCGGAAGAAAAAAAAAAAAAAAAATAATAATCAGAACAAATTCAATAGGTCTTTCCACGGAAAAGTGGAAAGACCTAATTAAAAACAAATTGTTCAGAGAACAATTGTAGGTCTTTCCACTAGTTAAGATCTATTTTGATATTGAAATATGAAAAATCAGTTTCAAATGTTAGTTCCTATGGCTTTATGATGTATTTATTTGAATTTAAAGCAAAGGTCAAAATCTAGAACGTTGTATTAACATATGACCTTGACCTCAATTTCAATGTCACAAACCAAGGACCTTAAATCAAAAGACCCTTGGTCTTTAATATGTTTGGTTAATGAGTAATACCACTTTACGCGTAATTCTAAATGTAAGATGGACAAAAACTCCCATTTCTTGTGTGCGCACCCTTTCAACCAAAATATACAAGTAAGGACATGTCGCAACTAACAATTTTGGAAAAAATATTTGTCGATATGTCATACGGTATTTAAAAATAAGTGAAAATAAGCCAAAATCAAAATTTAGAATATGACCTTGACCTTTGACCTTGACCTTATTTTCATTTTTTGACTAAGGATCTCAAATCAAGAGACCCTAGGTCTCTATCACTTATGGTTTACCAGTTAGAAACGCATATCACCTATATCAAATACATAAGGGGGAATAACTCTCATATGGAGTCTCTAGATAGCTTCGGTCAAAAGTAAAATCCTAATCCTGAAGATGTAACGAGTAATTTGGTAAAATAATTTTGTCGTAATCTTTTACGGTTGCGAAGGAGTAGTGGCCACAAGAAAAACAGTGTTTGGGGAGATAACTCTTACAATGTTAAGTATTTGGTTACGCCATTGTCAGTATTTAAAGCGTATAAACTTTACGACATCATATTCCAAATATCTAAGCGACATCTTTTGAAACATCAATATTACGCAAGAAAAAAATTAGGCGGAAGAAAAAAAAAATAATTAAAAACCAATTGTTCAGAGAACAATTGTAGGTCTTTCCACTAGAAAAGATCTTTTTATACGACCGCAAATTTTGAAAAAATTTTCGTCGTATATTGCTATCACGTTGGCGTCTGCGTCGTCGTCGTCGTCGTCGTCGTCCGGCGTCCGAATACTTTTAGTTTTCGCACTCTAACTTTAGTAAAAGTGAATGGAAATCTATGAAATTTTAACACAAGGTTTATGACCACAAAAGGAAGGTTGGTATTGATTTTGGGAGTTTTGGTCCCAACATTTTAGGAATTAGGTGCCAAAAAGGGCCCAAATAAGCATTTTCTTGGTTTTCGCACTATAACTTTAGTTTAAGTTAATAGAAATCTATGAAATTTTGACACAAGGTTTATGACCACAAAAGAACGGTTGGGATTGATTTTGGGAGTTTTGGTCTCAACAGTTTAGGAATTAGGGGCCAAAAAAGGGCCCAAATAAGCATTATTCTTGGTTTTCGCACAATAACATTAGTTTAAGTAAATAGAAATCAATGAAATTTAAACACAATGTTAATGACTACAAAAGGAAGGTTGGTATTGATTTTGGGAGTTTAGGTCCCAACAGTTTAGGAATTAGGGGCCAAAAAGGGACCCAAATAAGCATTTTTCTTGGTTTTCGCACCATAACGTTAGTATAAGTATATAGAAATCTATGAAATTTAAACACAAGGTTTATGACCATAAAAGAAAGGTTGGGTTTGATTTTGGGAGTTTTGGTCCCAACATAATAAGGGGCCCAAAGGGTCCAAAATTAAACTTTTGTTTGATTTCATCAAAATTGAATAATTGGGGTTCTTTGATATGCTGAATCTAACTGTCATGACTGTGTATGAAAATTCTTAACTTTTGGTCCCGTTTTCAAATTGGTCTACATTAAGGTCCAAAGGGTCCAAAATTAAACTTAGTTTGATTTTGACAAAAAATGAATCAGTTAGGTTCTTTGATATGCTGAATCTAAAAATGTACTTAGATTCTTGATTATTGGCCCAGTTTTCAAGTTGGTCCAAATCGGGGTCCAAAATTAAACTTTGTTTGATTTCATCAAAAATTGAATAAATGGGGTTCTTTGATATACCAAATCTAACTGTGTATGTAGATTCTTCATTTTTGGTCCTGTTTTCAAATTGGTCTACACTAAAGTCCAAAGGGTCCAAAATTAAACTTAGTCTGATTTTAACAAAAATTGAAATCTTGAAGTTCTTTGATATGCTGAATTCAAAAATGTACTTAGATTTTTTATTATGGGCCCAGTTTTCAAGTTGGTCCAAATCAGGATCTAAAATTATTATATTAAGTATTGTGCAATAGCAAGTCTTTTCAATTGCACAGTATTGCGCAATGGCAAGAAATATCTAATTGCACAATATTGTGAAATATCCAAAAAAAAATTAATTAGAGTTATCTTTCTTTGTCCAGAATAGTAAGCAAGAAATATCTAATTGCAAAATATTGTGCAATAGCAAGATTTTTTTTTAATTGGAGTTATCTTTCTTTGTCCAGAATCAACTTAAATCTTTGTTATATACAATATACAATGTATATTCACTTTTTACTACCAACTGATAAATTAAAATAATCTTTACCATTCAGTGATAACAAGCAGTTTTTTTACATCTTAATATTTTATGATGTATTTAAATGAGTAGTTATTGTTGCAAACTCCATTAGAAATTTTAATTGAGATTAGTTTTGGAATAAGGGAAAGGGGGATGTGATTAAAAAAATTGGGTTCAATTTTTCTCATTTGAAATTTCATAAATAAAAATGAAAATTTCTTCAAACATTTTTTTGAGAGGATTAATATTCAACAGCATAGTGAATTGCTCTAAGAGAAACAAAAATTTTAAGTTCATTAGAACACATTCATTCTGTGTCAGAAACCTATGCTGTGTCAACTATTTAATCACAATCCAAATTTAGAGCTGAATCCAGCTTGAATGTTGTGTCCATACTTGCCCTAACCGTTCAGGGTTCAACCTCTGCGGTCGTATAAAGCTACGCCCTGCGGAGCATCTGGTTTGATATTGAAATATTAAAAATCAGTTTAAAATGTTAGTTCCTATGGCTGTATGATGTATTTATATGAATTTAAAGCAAAGGTCAAAATCTAGAACGTCATATTAACCTATGACCTTGACCTCAATTTCAAGTTCACAAACCAAGGACCTTAAATCAAAAGACCCAAGGTCTTTAATATGTTTGGTTTATTAGTAATATCACTTTACGCGTAATTCTAAATGTAAGATGGGCAAAAACTCCTATTTATTGTCTGCGCACCCTTTCAATCAAAATATACAAGTAAGGACATGTCGCAACTAACAATTTATGAAAAATTATTTGTCGATATGTCATAAGGTATTTGAAAATAAATGAAAATAAGCCAAAATCAAAATTTAGAATATGACCTTGACCTTTGACCTTGACCTCATTTTTATTATTTTCGACCAAGGACCCCAAATCTAAAGACCCTATGTCTTTATCACTTATGGTTTACCATTTAGAAATGCATATCACTTAATTTAAGGGAAAAGGGGGAATAACTCTCATATGGAGTCTCCGTAAAGCTTCGGTCCAAATGAATATCCTAATCCTGAAGATGTAACGAGCAATTTGGTAAAATAAATTTGTCGTAATCTTTAACGGTTGCGAAGGAGTAGTGGCCACAAGAAAAAACAGTGTTTGGGGAGATAACTCTTACAACGTAAAGTATTTTGTTACACAGTTGTAAATTTTTAAAGGGTATAAACTATACGATACCATATTCCAAATATCTAAGCGACATCTTTTGAAACATCAATAATACGCAAGAAAAAAAATTAGGCGGAAGAAAAAAAAAAAAAATAATAATCAGAGAACAATTGAAGGTCTTTCCACCGGTAAAGATCTATTTTGATATAAAAATATTAAAAATCAGTCTAAAATATCACTTCCTATGGCTTTATGATGTATAAATATGAATTTAAAGCAAAGGTCAAAATCTAGAACGTCCTATTAACCAATGACCTTGAGCTCATTTTCAAGGTCACAAACCAAGGACCAAGGATCTTAAATCAAAAGACCCTAGGTCTCTATCACTTATAGTTTACCAGTTAGAAATGCATATCACTGATATCATATATAAAAGGGGGGATTACTCTCATATGGAGTCTCCGGATAGCTTCGGTTGAAATGAAACAGAACATCCTAAGGATATAACGAGCAATTTGGAAAAATAAATTTGTCGGTTTCTTATACGGTTGCGAAGGAGTAGTGGCCACAAGAAAAACAGTGTTCGGGGAGATAACTCTTACAAGGTACAGTTTTTTGTTACGCGGTGTCAGTTTCAGAAGCGTATTAACTGGTCGATATCATTTACCTTATATCTAAGCGATATCTTGTGAAACAAAAAAACAGCGAAGGAAAAAAAAGTTGGCGGAAGAAAAAAAAAAAAAAAAATAATAATAATTAAAAACCAATTGTTCAAAGAACAATTGAAGGTCTTTCAACCAATAAGGATCTATTTTGATATGAAAATATTAAGATTCAGTTGAAAATGTCAGTTGCTATGTCTTTATGATATAAAAATATGAATTTCGAGCAAAGGTCAAAATCTAGAACGTCTAATTTACCTATGACCTTGACCTCAATTGCAAGGTCATAAACTAAGGATCCCAAATCAAAAGACCCTAGGTCAGTATTATGTATGGTTCATGAGTAATATCACTTTACGCATAATTCTAAATATAAGAGGAGCAAAAACTCCCATTTATTGTCTACGCACCCTTCCAATCAAAATTTATGAGTTACGACATGTCGCAACTAACAATTTAGTAAAAATAATTTGTCGAAATCTTATAAAGTTAATGAAGGAAGTGAAAATAAGCCAAAATCAAAATTTAAAATTTGACCTTGACCTTTGACCTTGACCTAATTTTCATTTTTTTGGACCAAGGATCTTAAATCAAAAGACCCTAGGTCTCTATCACTTATGGTTTACCAGTTAGAAATGCAAATCACTTATATCATATATAAAAGGGGGGATAACTCTCATATGGAGTCTCCGGATAGTTTCGGTCCAAATGAAACAGAACATCCTGAGGATATAACGAGCAATTTGGAAAAATAAATTTGTCGGTTTCTTATACGGTTGCGAAGCCTTAGAGATAACAAGAAAAACAGTGTTCGGGGAGATAACTCTTACAAGGTAAAGTTTTTTGTTACGCGGTGTCAGTTTCAGAAACGTATTAACTGTTCGATATCATATACCATATATCTTAGCGACATCTTGCGAAACAAAAAAACAGTGAAGGAAAAAAAAGTTGGCGGAAGAAAAAAAAAAAAAATAATAATAATAATAATAATCAGAACAAACCCTATAGGTCTTTCACCTGAAAGGTTGAAAGACCTAATAATCAGAACAAACCCTATAGGTCTTTCAACTGAAAGGTTGAAAGACCTAATAATAATAATAATCAGAACAAATTCAATAGGTCTTTCCACGGAAAGGTGGAAAGACCTAATAATAATCAGAACAAATTCAATAGGTCTTTCCACGGAAAGGTGGAAAGACCTAATTAAAAACCAATTGTTCAAAGAACAATTGAAGGTCTTTCCACAAGTAAAGATCTATTTTATTATCAAAATATTAAAAATTAATCTAAAATGTCAGTTCCTATGACTTTATAATGTATAAATATGAATTTAAAGCAAAGGTCAAAATCTAGAACGTCCTATTAACCTTTGACCTTGGACCTCAATTTCAAGGTCACCAACCAAGGACCTCAAATAAAAAGACCCTAGGTCTGTTATATTTATGGTTAATGAGTTATATCACTTTAAGCATGATTTTAAATATAAGATGGGCGAAAACTCTCATTTATTGTTTACGCACCCTTCCAACCAAAATTTATGAGTTACAACATGTCGCAACTCACAATTTAGTAAAAATAATTTCTCAATATCTTTCACGGTTGTTGAAAATAAGTGAAAATAAGCCAAAATCAAAATTTAGATTATGACCTTGACCTTTGACCTTGACCTTTTTTTCATTTTTTTGGACCAAGGAACTTAAATCCAAAGACCCTAGGCCTATATCACTGCTCGTTTACCAGTTAGAAACGCATATCACTTATATCAAATGCATAAGGGGAAATAACTCTCATATGGAGTCTCCGTATAACTTCGGTCCATATGAATATCCTAATCCTGAAGAAGTAACGAGCAATTTGGTAAAATAAATTTGTTGTAATCTTTTACGGTTGCGAAGGAGTAGTGGCCACAAGAAAAACAGTGTTTGGGGAGATAACTCTTACAACGTAAGGTATTTTGTTACGCAGTTGTAAATTTTTAAAGCGTATAAACTCTACGACATCATATTCCAAATATCTAAGCGACATCTTTTGTAACTTAAAAACTACGCAAGAAAAAAATTTAGGCGGAAGAAAAAAAAAAAAAAAAATAATAATCAGAACAAATTCAATAGGTCTTTCCACGGAAAGGTGGAAAGACCTAATAATAATTAAAAACCAATTGTTCAGAGAACAATTGTAGGTCTTTCCACTAGTAAAGATCTATTTTGATATTGAAATATGAAAAATCAGTTTAAAATGTTAGTTCCTATGGCTTTATGGTGTATTTATATGAATTTAAAGCAAAGGTCAAAATCTAGAACGTCATATTAACCTATGACCTTGACCTCAATTTCAAGGTCACAAAGCAAGGACCTTAAATCAGAAGACCCTAGGTCTTTAATATGTTTGGTTAATGAGTAATATCACTTTACACGTAATTCTAAATGTAAGATGGACAAAAACTCCAATTTATGGGCTGCGCACCCTTTAACCAAAATATACAAGTAATGGACATGTCGCAACTAACAATTTATGAAAAAATATTTGTCGAAATGTCATATGGTATTTGAAAATAAGTGAAAATAAGCCAAAATCAAAATTTAGAATATGACCTTGACCTCATTTTCATTTTTTGGACCAAGGACTTCAAATCTAAAGACCCTATGTCTCTATCACTTATGGTTTACCATTTAGAAATGCATATCACTTAATTAAATGGAAAAGGGGGAATAACTCTCATATGGAGTCTCCGTAAAGCTTCGGTCCAAATGAATATCCTAATCCTGAAGATGTAACGAGCAATTTGGTAAAATAAATTTGTCATAATCTTTAACGGTTGCCAAGGAGTAGTGGCCACAAGAAAAACAGTATTTGGGGAGATAACTCTTACAACGTAAAGTATTTTGTTACTCGGTTGTAAATTTTTAAAGCGTATAAACTATACGATATCATATTCCAAATATCTAAGCGACATCTTTTGAAACATCAATACTACGCAAGAAAAAAATTAGGCGGAAGAAAAAAAAAAATAATTAAAAACCAATTGTTCAGAGAACAATTGTAGGTCTTTCCACTAGTAAAGATCTATTTTGATATTGAAATATGAAAAATCAGTTTAATATGTTAGTTCTTATGGCTTTATGATGTATTTATATGAATTTAAAGCAAAGGTCAAAATGTAGAACGTCGTATTAACCTATGACCTTGACCTCAATTTCAAGGTCACAAAGCAAGGACCTTAAATCAGAAGACCCTAGGTCTTTAATATGTTTGGTTAATGAGTAATATCACTTTACACGTAATTCTAAATGTAAGATGGACAAAAACTCCAATTTATGAGCTGCGCACCCTTTAACCAAAATATACAAGTAATGGACATGTCGCAACTAACAATTTATGAAAAATATTTGTCGAAATGTCATACGGTATTTGAAAATAAGTGAAAATAAGCCAAAATCAAAATTTAGAATATGACCTTGACCTTTGACCTTGACCTACTTTTTATTTTTTTGGACCAAGGACTTCAAATCTAAAGACCCTATGTCTCTATCACTTATGGTTTACCATTTAGAAATGCATATCACTTAATTTAAATGGAAAAGGGGGAATAACTCTCATATGGAGTCTCCGTAAAGCTTCGGTCCAAATGAATATCCTAATCCTGAAGATGTAACGAGCAATTTGGTAAAATAAATTTGTCGTAATCTTTAACAGTTGCCAAGGAGTAGTGGCCACAAGAAAAACAGTATTTGGGGAATAACTCTTACAACGTAAAGTATTTTGTTACACGATTGTAAATTTTTAAAGCGTATAAACTATACAATATCATATTCCAAATATCTAAGCGACATCTTTTGAAACATCAATACTACGCAAGAAAAAAATTAGGCGGAAGAAAAAAAATAATAATAATTAAAAACCAATTGTTCAGAGAACAATTGTAGGTCTTTCCACAAGAAAAGATCTTTTTTGATATTGAAATATTAAAAATCAGTTTAAAATGTTAGTTCCTATGGCTGTATGATGTATTTATATGAATTTAAAGCAAAGGTCAAAATCTAGAACGTCATATTAACCTATGACCTTGACCTCAATTTCAAGTTCACAAACCAAGGACCTTAAATCAAAAGACCCAAAGTCTTTAATATGTTTGGTTTATTAGTAATATCACTTTACGCGTAATTCTAAATGTAAGATGGGCAAAAACTCCTATTTATTGTCTGCGCACCCTTTCAATCAAAATATACAAGTAAGGACATGTCGCAACTAACAATTTATGAAAAATTATTTGTCGATATGTCATAAGGTATTTGAAAATAAATGAAAATAAGCCAAAATCAAAAATTTAGAATATGACCTTGACCTTTGACCTTGACCTCATTTTTATTATTTTCGACCAAGGACCCCAAATCTAAAGACCCTATGTCTTTATCACTTATGGTTTACCATTTAGAAATGCATATCACTTAATTTAAGGGAAAAGGGGGAATAACTCTCATATGGAGTCTCCGTAAAGCTTCGGTCCAAATGAATATCCTAATCCTGAAGATGTAACGAGCAATTTGGTAAAATAAATTTGTCGTAATCTTTAACGGTTGCGAAGGAGTAGTGGCCACAAGAAAAACAGTGTTTGGGGAGATAACTCTTACAACGTAAAGTATTTTGTTACACAGTTGTAAATTTTTAAAGCGTATAAACTATACGATACCATATTCCAAATATCTAAGCGACATCTTTTGAAACATCAATAATACGCAAGAAAAAAAATTAGGCGGAAGAAAAAAAAAAAAAAATAATAATTAAAAACCAATTGTTCAGAGAACAATTGTAGGTCTTTCCACTAGTAAAGATCTATTTTGATATTGAAATATTAAAAATCAGTTTAAAATGTTAGTTCCTATGGCTTTATGATGTATTTATATGAATTTAAAGCAAAGGTCAAAATCTAGAACGTCATATCAACCTATGACCTTGACCTCAATTTCAAGTTCACAAACCAAGGACCTTAAATCAAAAGACCCAAGGTCTTTAATATGTTTGGTTTATTAGTAATATCACTTTACGCGTAATTCTAAATGTAAGATGGGCAAAAACTCCCATTTATTGTCTGCGCACCCTTTCAATCAAAATATACAAGTAAGGACATGTCGCAACTAACAATTTATGAAAAATTATTTGTCGATATGTCATAAGGTATTTGAAAATAAATGAAAATAAGCCAAAATCAAAATTTAGAACATGACTTTGACCTTGACCTCATTTTTATTATTTTCGACCAAGGACCCCAAATCTAAAGACCCTATGTCTTTATCACTTATGGTTTACCATTTAGAAATGCATATCACTTAATTAAATGGAAAAGGGGGAATAACTCTCATATGGAGTCTCCGTAAAGCTTCGGTCCAAATGAATATCCTAATCCTGAAGATGTAACGAGCAATTTGGTAAAATAAATTTGTCGTAATCTTTAACGGTTGCGAAGGAGTAGTGGCCACAAGAAAAACAGTGTTTGGGGAGATAACTCTTACAACGTAAAGTATTTTGTTACACAGTTGTAAAGTTTTAAAGCGTATAAACTATACGATACCATATTCCAAATATCTAAGCGACATCTTTTGAAACATCAATAATACGCAAGAAAAAAAATTAGGCGGAAGAAAAAAAAAAAAAAATAATAATAATTAAAAACCAATTGTTCAAAGAACAATTGAAGGTCTTTCCACAAGTAGAGATCTATTTTATTATCAAAATATTAAAAATCAATCTAAAATGTCAGTTCCTATGGCTTTATAATGTATAAATATGAATTCAAAGCAAAGGTCAAAATCTAGATCGTGCAAATTACCTATGACCTTGACCTAAATCTCAAGGTCATAAACCAAGGATCTCAAATCAAAAGACCCTAGGTTTTTATTATGTATGGTTAATGAGTTATATCACTTTACGCATAATTCTAAATATAAGATGGGCGAAAACTCCTATTTATTGTTTACGCACCCTTTCAACCAAAATTTATAAGTAACGGCATGTCGCAACTAACAATTTAGTGAAAATAAGATGTTGATATGTTATAAGGTTTTGGAAATTAGTAAAAATAAGCCAAAATAAAAATTTAGAATATGACCTTGACCTTTGACCTTGACCTTATTTTCATTTTTTTGGACGAAGAAACTTAAATCCAAAGACCCTAGGCCTATATCACTGATGGTTTACCAGTTAGAAACGCATATCACTTATATCAAATGCATAAGGGGAAATAACTCTCATATGGAGTCTCCGGATAGCTTCTGTCCAAATGAATATCCTAATCCTGAAGAAGTTACGAGCAATTTGGTAAAATAAATTTGTCGTAATCTTTTACGGTTGCGAAGGAGTAGTGGCCACAAGAAAAACAGTGTTTGGGGAGATAACTCTTACAACGTAAAGTATTTTGTTACGCAGTTGTAAATTTCGAAAGCGTATAAACTATACAACATCATATTTCAAATATCTAAGCGACATCTTTTGAAACATCAATACTACGCAAGAAAAAAATTTAGGCGGAAGAAAAAAAAAAAAAATAATAATAATCAGAACAAATTCAATAGGTCTTTCCACGGAAAGGTGGAAAGACCTAATAATTAAAAACCAATTGTTCAAAGAACAATTGAAGGTCTTTCAACTAATAAAGATCTATTTTGATATGAAAATATTAAAATTCAGTTGAAAACGTCAGTTCCTATGGCTTTATGATGTATAAATATGAATTTAAAGCAAAGGTCAAAATCTAGAACGTCCAATTAACCTTTGACCTTGACCTCAATTTCAAGGTCATAGACTAAACATCTCGAATCAAAAGACACTAGTTCCTTAATATGTATGGTTCATGAGTAATATCACTTTACGCATAATTCTAAATATAAGAGGGGCGAAAACTCCCGTTTATTGTCTACGCACCCTTGCAACCAAAATTTATAAGTTACGACATGTCGCAACTAACAATTTAGGTACAATAATTTGTCGATATCTTATAAGGTTAATGAAAATAAGTGAAAATAAGCCAAAATCAAAATTTAGAATTTGACCTTGACCTTTGACCTTGACCTAATTTTCATTTTTTTGGACCAAGGATCTTAAATCAAAAGACCCTGGGTCTCTATCACTTATGGTTTACCAGTTAGAATTGCATATCACCTATATCATATACAAAAGGGGGGATAACGCTCATATGGAGTCTCCGGATAGCTTCGGTCAAAATAAAACATAACATCCTGAGGATATAACGAGCAATTTGGAAAAATAAATTTGTCGGTTTCTTATTCGGTTGCGAAGTCTTAGAGATAACAAGAAAAGCAGTGTTCGGGGAGATAACTCTTACAAGGTTAAGTTTTTTGTTACGCGGTGTCAGTTTCAGAAGCGTATTAACTGTGCGATATCATATACCATATATCTAAGCGACATCTTGGGAAACAAAAAAACAGTGAAGGAAAAAAAAGTTGGCGGAAGAAAAAAAAAAATAATAAATATAAATCAATTGCTTTAAAAAAGCAATTGTAGGTGGTCTTTCCCCCTTTAGAATTAATTGAATGGGGGAGGGGTGTTTGTTTGTTTGATTGATTGTTTGCTTGTTTGTTTGTTTCTGTATGGGGTCTATATTATTGTTACCGGAGAAGTTTCATGTTTAGTTTAGAAAGTTTTTATTTTATTTTAGGTACAGCGCGCGCGCCAGATTGACGAGACATCACGTGACACGGGTTTATAATAACGAAAACTTAGTCTTTTTATTTCTCTTTAGGTCGG
>CM034355.1:107607079-107609579 GCA_019925275.1 Mytilus edulis | reverse complement strand
TCCCAATTTTTTTAAGGTTTTCCAAAAAAAAATTTTTCCCTTTTTTAAAAAAAAAAAAATTTTCCCAAAAAACCCTTCCAAAAAAAAAACCCCAAAAAAAGGGAAAAAATTAATTTTTTCCTTTCCTTAAAAATTTTCCAAGGTTTTTTTTAAAAAAAAAATTTTAAAACAAAAAAAAAAAAAATTTTTAAAAAAAAGTCAAAAAAAAACCCAAAAAAAAAACCCTTTTTGTAAATTAAATTTAAAAAAAAAAAATTTTCAAAAATTTTTTTTCCCTTTTAAAAAAATTTTTTCAAAAAATTTAAAAAAAAAAAAACCTTTTTTTTTTTAAAAAAGGGTTTTTTAAAAAAAAAAATTTTAAAACCAAAAAAAAAAATTTTTGGGAACCTTTTAAAAAAAACCCCCAAAAAAATTTTTTAAAAAAAAAAATTTTTTAGACGGGGGGGAAAAATTTTTAAATTTTTTAAAAAAAAATTTTTTTTTTTTTTTAAAAAATTTTTTTAAAAAAATTAAAATTAATTTTTTTTTTTTGGGGGGGGCCCCCTTTTTAAAAAAAAAAAAAAAATTTTTTTAAAAAAATTTTAAATTGAAAAAAAAAATTTTTAACAAAAGGGAAAAAAAAAATTTTCAAAAAAAAAAAAAACCCCCAAAAATTTAAAAAAAAAAAACCCCCCCCTTTTAATTTTTTTTAAAAATTTGAAAAAAAATTTAAAAAAAAAAATTTTTTTGGGGGTTTCTTTTTTTTTAAAAAAATTTTTTTTTTTAAAAATTTTTTTTTAAAAAATTTAAAACCCCTTTAATTTTTCAAAAAAACCCCAAAATTTTTAAAATTTTTTGGGGGTTTTTTTAAAAAAGGGTTTTGTAAGGGGGGGGAAAAAAAGGGCCCCCCCCCCTTTTAAAAAAATTTTTTTTTGGGGTTTTTGGGCCCCTTTTTTTTTAAGTTGTTTTTTTTTTTTTTTTTTTTTTTTTTTTTTTTGGGGGGTTTTTTAAATTTTTTTTTTTTTTCCCGTTTTTTTTTCTCCAAAAATTTTTTTCCCAAATTTTTTTTTTTTTTTTTTTTTAATTTTTGGGTTTTGGGGGGCCCCCTTTTTTTAAAAAAAAAAAAAAAAAAAATTTTTTTTTTTTTTTTTAAAAAAAAAAAAATTTTTTTTTTTAAAAAATTTTAAATTTTTTAAAAAAACCCAATTTCCAAAATTTTTTTCCCCAAAAAATTTTTTTTAAAATTTTTTTTTAAAAAATTTCCCCCCTTTTTAAAAATTTTTTTTTTTTTTTAAAAAATTTTTTTTTTTTAATTTTTTTTAAAAAGGAAAATTTTTTAAAAGGGAAAATTTTTTTTAAAAAAATTTTTTTTAAAAAAAAAAAAAAATTTTTTTTTAAAAATTTTTTAAAAAAATTTAAAAAAAAAACCCAAAAAAAAATTTTTAAATTTTTTAAAAAAATTTTTAAAAAGAAAAAATTTTTAAAAATTTTAAAAAAAGAAAAATTTAAAATTTTTTTTTTAAAAAAAAAAAAAAAAAAAAATTTTTTTTTTAAAATTTTTTTAAGGGGGGGGGGAAAAAAATTTTTTCCCAAAAAATTTTTAAATCTTTTTTAAAAGGAAAATTCCCTTTTTTGGAAAACCCTTGGTTTTTTTTTTTTTAAAATTTTAAAAAACAAAAAAATTTTTTCCCAAAAGGAAATTTATTAAAAAAAAATTTTTTTTTTTTTTTTTTTAAAAAAAATTTTTTTAAAAAAAAAAATTTTTTTCCCAAAAGTTTTTAAATTTAAATTTAAAAAAAAAAAAAAAAAAAAAAAAAAAAATTTTTTCCAAATTTTTAAAAAAGTTTTTGTTTTCCCCTTTTTTTTTGGGGGGGGGAAAAAGGGGTTTAAAACCCCAAAAAAAAAAAAAACCCTTTTTAAAAAATTTTAAAAATTTAAAATTTTTTTTTTGTATTTTTTTTTTTTTTGGGGGTTTTTTAAAAAAACCCTTGTTTTTTTAAAAAAAAACCAAAAAAAAAACCCCCTTTTTTAAAAATTTTTCCAAAAAAAAGGAAAAAAAAAAAAAAAAAAAAAAAAATTTTTTTTTTTTAAAAATTTTTTTTTTAAAAAATTTGGGATTCCCTTTTTTTTTTAAAAAAAATTTTAAATTTTTTTTAAAAAATTTTTTTTTTTAAAAAAAATTTTTTTAAAAAAAAAAAAATTTTTTTTTCAAAAAAAAAAATTTTCCTTTTTTTTTAAAAAAAATTTTCCTTTTTTCCCCGGGGTTTTTTTAAAAAAAAAAATTTCCCCCCCTTTTTTTTAAAAAAAAAACCAAAAACCCAAATTGTCAAAAAAAAAAAAACCCCCCTTTTTAAAATTAAAAAAAAAATTTTTCCCAATTTTGTCAAAAAAAAAAAAAATTTTTTTTTTAAAAAAAATTTTTTTTTTTCCCCAAAATTTTTAAAAAAAAAAGGGGTTCCCCCCAAAATTTTTTTAAAAAAAATTTTTAAATTGGTTTCCCCCCCCCAAAAAAAAAAATTTT
>CM034355.1:107327079-107602079 GCA_019925275.1 Mytilus edulis | reverse complement strand
TTCCCCCTTTGGAAAAATAAATTTCTTTTTTTTTTTTTTTCCCCCAAAAAGGAAAAAAAAAAAAATTTGAAAACCCTTTTTAAAAAGGGGCCCCCTTTAAAAATTAAAAATTTTTTTTTTAAATTTTTTGGTTTTTTTTAAATTTTTTTTTTTTTTAAAAAATTTAAAAATTTTAAAAACGCCTTTTTTTTTTTAAAAAATTTTTTAAAAAAGGGGGGAAAAAAAAAGGGGGGGTTTTTTTTTTTAAAAAAAAAGGGTTTTTTTTTCCCCCCTTTTTTTCCCTTTTTAAAAATTTTTTCCAAATTTTTTTTTTAAAAAATTTTAAAATTTTTAAAAACTTTTTTTTTAAAAAGGGTTTTTTTTAAAAAAATTTGGGGGGGAAAAAATTTTTTTAAAAAAAAAGGGTTTTTAAATTTTTTTTAAAAATTTTTTTTTAAATTTAAATTTTAAAACCCGGGGTTTTTTTTTTAAAAAAAATAAAAAAAAAAAAATTTTTTTTAAAATTTGGAAAAAAATTTAAAGGGGTTTTTTTAAAAAAATTTTAAAAAAAATAAATAAACTTAAAAAACCCCAATTTTTTTTTAAAAAAAAAAATTTTTTTTGGGGGTTTTTTCCTTTTTGGGGGGGTTTTTTAAAAAAACCCCAAAAAATTTTTTTTTTTAAAAAAATTTTAAAAATTTTTCCCTTTAAAAAAAAAAAAAAAAAAAATTTTTTAAAAAAAAAAATGTTTTAAATTTTTCCCCAAAAATAATTTTTTAATTTTAAAATTTTTTTTTTTTTTTTTAAAAAAAAAAAAAAAAAAAAAAAGGGGGAAAAGGGAAAATTTTTTTTTTTTTAAAAAATTTTATTCTTAAAAATTTTTTTTAAAATTTTTTTAAAAAAAACGGGAAAAAAAAAAGGGGGAAAAAGGGCCCCCCTTTTTTTTTTTAAGGGGGGTTTTTTTCAAAAATTTAAAAACCCCCCCTTTTTTTTTAAAATTTTTTAAAATTTTTTTTTTTTTCCCCCTTTTTTTAAAAAAAATTTTTAAAAAAAAAATTTCGGAAAGTTTTTTTTTTAAAAAATTTTTTTTTAAAAGGGGGGGTTTAAAAAATTTAAATTTTTAAAAAAATTTTTTAAAAAATTAAAAAATTTAAAAAAATTTAAAAAAAAACTTTTTTTTAAAAATTTTAAAAAAAATTTTTAAAAAATTTTTTTAATTTTTTAAAATTTTGGAAAAATTTTTAAAAAAAAATTTTTAAAAAAAAAAAAAAAAACAAAAAAGGGAAATTTTTTTAAAAATTTTTTAAAAAAACAAAATTTTTTTTGGAAAAATTTGGGGAAAACCCCAAAATTTTTTTTTAAAAAAATTTTTTTAAAAAAAAAAAAATTTTTTTTTTTTTTTGGGGAAAAAAAAAAAATTTTTTTCCTTTTTTTTTTTTAAAAAATTAAAAATTTTTTTGGGGGGGAAAAAAAACCCAAAAAATTTTTTTTTTAAAATTTTAAAAATTTTTTTTAAACCAAAAATTAAAGGTTTTTTAAACCCTTTAATAAAAAAACCCAAAAATTTTAAAAAAATTTTTTTTTTTGGAAAAAAATTAAAAATAAATTTTAAAAAAATTTTTTTTTAAATTTTTTTTTTTTTTTTAAAAAAAAAAAAAAAAAATTTTTTTTTTCGGGGAAAAAAAAAAAAATTTTTTAAAAAAAATTTTTAAATTTTCCATTTTAAAATTTTTCCAAAGGGAAAAAAAAAACCCCTTTTTTTTTTTTTTTAAAAAAAATTTTTTTAAAAAAAAAAAATTTTTTTGGCCCCGGGAAATTTAAATCCATTTAAAAATTTTTTTTTTAAAAAAAAAAAATTTTTTTTTTTTTTTTTAAAATTTTTTTTAAAAAAAAAAAATTTTAAAAAAAAAAAACCCCCCCAAAAAAATAAAAAAAATTTTTTTAAAAAAAATTTTTTTTAAAAAAAAAAATTTTTTAAAAATTTTTAAAAAAAATTTTTTAAAAAACCCCTTTTTTTTTTTTTTTAAAAAAAACCAAAAAAATTTTTTTTAAAATTTTTTTTAAGGGGTTTTTCCAAAAAATTTTTTTTTTTAAATTTTTTAATTTTTTTTAAAAAATTTTTTTCCGTCCAAAATTTTTTTAAAAAAAAAAAAAAATTTTTTTTTTTTTAAAAAAAAAAAAAAAAGGGTTTTATATAAAAATTAAGGGGTTTTAAAAATTTTTTTGGGGGGTTTTATTAAAAAAAATTAAAATTTTTTAAATTTTTTTCCATTTTTTAAAAATTTTAAATTTTTAAAATTTTTTTTTAAAAATTTTTTTAAAAATTTAAAAAATTTAAAAAATAAAAAAAAATTTTTTTTTTCCCCCCAAAAAAAAAAATTTTTTTTAAAAAGGGTTTTTTAAAAAATTTTTAAAAAAATTTAAAAAAAAATTTTTTTAAAAAAAAAAAAAAAAAACCTTTTTTTAAAATTTTTAAAAAAAAAAAAAAAGGGGAAAAGGGGTTTAAAAACCCCAAAAAGGGAAATTTTAAAACCCCCTTTTTTTTTCCTTTTTTGGGGAAAAATTGGTTTTTTTTTAAAAATTTTCCCCATTTTTAAAAAAAATTTTTTAAAAAATTTTATTTTTTCCCCCCAAAAAAAAAATTTTTAAAAGAAAAAATTTTTCCCTTTTTTTTTCCTTTTGTTTAAAATTTTCCCGGGGGAAAAAAAAAATTGAAAAAAAAATTTTAAAAAAAATTTTTAAAAAAATTTTTAAAAATTTTTTTTTTTTTTTTTTTAAAAAAAAAATTTTTTCCGAAAAAATTTTTAAAGTTTTTTTTTTTTTTAAAAAAAAATAAAAAACTTTAAAAAAAATTTGGCCCCCTTTTTTTTTAAAAAAAAAAAATTTTTTTTAAAAAAAAAAGGGTTTTTTTTTTGTTTTTTTTTTTGGTTTTTTAAAAAAAAGGGCCCTTTCCAATTTTTTTTTTTTTAAAAGGTTTTTGTTAAAAGGAAGAAAAAAAATTTTTCCCCAAAAAAAAAAAAAAAAAGGTTTCCCCCCCTTTTTAAAATTTAAAAAAGGGAATTTTTTAAAAAAAAAATTTTTTTTCCTTTTTTTTCAAAAAATTTTTTTTTTAAAAAATTTTTTTTTTTCCCAAATTTTTTTTTTTAATTAATTTTTTAAATTTTTTTTTAAAAAAAAAAATTTTTTTAAAAAAACCCCCCAAAAAAAAAAGGGGAAAAAAAATTTTTTTTTTTTTTTTTTAAAAAATTTTTTTTTAAATTTAAAAAAAAAAAATTTTTTTTTTTAAAAAAAATTTTTTAAAAAAAAAAAAAAAATTTTTGGGGGAAAAAAAAAATTTTTTAAAAAAATTTTTAAAAAAAAAAAATTTTTTTTTAATTTTTTAAAAAAAATTTTTAAAAAAATTTTAAAAACCCTTTTTTTTTTTTTAAATTTATCAAAAAAAAATTTTTTTTTTAAAAAAAATTTTTTAAAAAAATTTTTTTTAAAAAAAAAAACCCCAAAAAAATTTTTTAAAATTTTTTTTTTTAAAAAAAAAATTTTTTTTTTTTCCCTTTTTTCTTAAAAAAAAAAAAATTTTTTTAAAAAAAAAGGGGGAAAGGAGGGGCCCCCCTTTTTTTTTAAACCCAAAAAATTTTTTTTTTTTGGGGAAAACCAATTTTTTTTGAAATTTTTCCCCTTTTTCCCCGGGGAAAAAAAAAACCCCCCTTTTTTTTAGGTTTAAATTCCTTAAAAAACCCAAATTTTTTTTTTTAAAAAAACCGTTTCGCTTTTTTTTTTTTTTTTTCCCCTTTTTTGGGCAAAAAAATTTTTTTGGAGGTTAAAAAAAAAAGGGAAAAAAGGGGAAAAGAAAAAATTTTTTTTTTGGGGGGGGGAAAAAATTTTTTTAAAAAATTTTTTTTGGGGTTTCCCCTTCATTTTTTTTTTCCAAAATTTTTTTTTGGGGGGGAAAAAAATTTAAAAAAAAGGGGGGGAAAAAAAAAAAACCCGGTTTTTTTTTTTCCCCCAAAAAAAAAAAAAAAAAATTTTTTTTAAAAAAAAAATTTTTTTTGGGGGGTTTTTTTTTTTTGGGTTTCCTTTTTTTTTTTTTAAATTTGGGAAAAAAAATTTTTTTAAAAAAATTAAAAATTTTTTTTTTTCCAAAAAATTTTGAAAAATTTTTTTTTTTTGGGTTTTAAATTTTTTTTTTTTAAAAAAAAAAAAAATTTTTGGGGAAAAATTTTAAAAAAATTTTTTTTTTAAAAAAAAAAAAATTTTTTTTTTAAAAAAAACTTTTTTTTTTTTTTTTTTTTTTTTAAAATTTTTAAAAAAAAAATTTTTTTTAAATTTTTTAAAAAAAAAAAAAAAAACCCAAAAAAAAAAAAAAAAAAAAAATTTTTTAAAAAATTTCCCGGGGGTTTTAAAAAAAAAAAAAACCCCCCCAAAAAAAAACCCCTTTTAAAAGGGGAAAAAAAAATTTTTTTAAAAAAAAAAAAAACCAATAACCCCTTTTTCCCCCCAAAAACTTTTTTTAAAAAAAATTTTTTTTTTTTTTTAAAAAAATTTTTTCCCCGGGGGGGAAAATTTTTAAAAACCCTTTTTTTCCAAAGGTTTTTTTTTTTTAAAAAAACCGGGGGGGTTTTTTTTTTTTTTAAAAACTAACTTTTTTTTTTTTAAAATTTTTTTTAAAAATTGGAAAAATTGGGAAAAAAAATTTTTTTTTAAAAATTTTTAATTCTTTTTTTTTAAAAGTTTAAAAAAAAAAAAAAAAATTTTTTGGCCCAAAAAAAAAAGTTTTAAAAATTTTTTAATTTTTTTTTTTTTTTTTTTAAAAAAAAAAAATTTAAAAACCAAAAGTTTAAAAAATAAATTTTTTTTTAAATTTTTTTAAAAAAAAAAACCCATTTTTAAAAAAAATTTTTTTTTTAAAAAAAAAAAAAAAATTTTTTTAAAAAAGGGAAAAAAATTTTTTTAAAAAAAAATTTTTTAAAAAAAAAAATTTTTTTAAAAAAATTTAAAAATTTAAAAAAAAAAAAAAAAAAATTTTTTAATTTTAAAAAAAAAAAAAAAAAAATTTTTTTAAAAAAAAAATTTTCCCTTTTTTTTTAAAACTTTTTAAATTTTCCTTTAATTTTTAAAAAAATTTTTTTTTTTAAAAAAAAATTTTTTTTTAAAAATTTAAAAAGAAACGGGGGAAAAATTTTTTTTTAAAAAAAAACCCCCTTTTAAAAACTTTTTTGGGGGAAAACCCAAAATTTAAAATTTTAAATTTTAAATTAAAAAAAAATTTTTTTTTAAAAAAAATTTTAAAAAAACCCAAAAAAAAAATTTTAAAAACTTTCCAAATTAAAAATTTTTTTTTTTTTTTTTTTTTAAATTTTTTTTTTTTTGGGGGGAAAAAAAAAAAAAAAAAAAAAATTTTTTAAAAAATTTTTTTTTAAAAAAAAAAAGGGGCCAAAAAAAAATTAAAAATTTTTTTTTTCCCCCCGGGGTTTTTTTTTTTAAAAAAAACCCTTTTTTGGGCCCCTTTTTTTTAAAAATTTTTTTAAAAAAAAATTAAAAAAATTTAAAAAAAAAAAAAAACCTTTTAAATTTTTTTTAAAATTTTTAAAAAAAATTTTTAATTTTTAAAATTTTTTTTAAAAATTTTTTTTTTTTTAAAAATTTTCCCCCCCCCCCTTTTTTTTTTTTTTTTTTTTTTTTAAAAACCCCCCCCTTTTTTTTTGGGTTTTTTTTTTTAATTTTTTTTTTTAAAAACCTTTTTTTAAAAGCCCCTTTTTTTTTTTAAAAAAAAGGGGTTTTTTTTTTCCCAAATTTTTTTAAAAATTCCTTTTTTTTTTTTTTAAATTTTAAAAAATTTAAAAAAACCCTTTTCCTTTTTTTTTTTAAAGGTTTTAAAAAAAGGGGGGTTTAAAAAATTTTAAACAAAAATTTTTAAAAATTTTTAAAAGGGTTTAAAAAAAAAAAAAACCCCCAAAGGGGGGGGTTTTTTTTTTGGGGGGGCCCCCCTTTTTTTTAAAACCTTTTTTTTTTTTAAAAAACCCCTTTTAAACTTTAAAAAAAAAATTTTTTTTTTTTTCCCCCCAAAAAAAAAAATTTTTAAGGGCCCCCCTTTTTCCCCCCAAAAAAAAAAGGGAAAAGGGAAAAAAACCCCCCCCCCAAAAAAAAAAACCCAAAAATTTAAAAAAATTTAAAAAAACCCCTTTAATTTTTTTTTTTTTTTTTTTTTTTTTCCTTTATAGGAAAAACCCCTTTTTTTTTGGGGGTCCTTTTTGGACCCTTTAAAAAATTTTGCCTTTTTTTTAAAATTTTGCCCTTAAATTTTTTCTTTTTTTTTTGGGGTTTTTTAAAACCAAAAAAAACCCCTTTTTTTTTTCCCAAAAAAAAAATTTAAAATTTTAAATTTTTTTAAGGGGCCCCTTGGGTTAAAAAACCCCAAAAAAAAATTTTTTTTAAAAAAATTTTTTTTTTTTTTTAATTTAAAAAAAAAAATTTTTTTTTTAAATTTTTTAAAAAAATTTTTTTTTTCCCCCTTTTTTTTAAAAAAATTTTAAAATTAAAAATTTTTAAAAGGAAAAATTTTTTTTTAAAAAAAAAAAAAAAAAAATTTTTTAAAATTGTTTCCAAAAAAAAATTTTTTTAAATTTTTTTTCCCTTTTTTAAAAAAATTTTTTTAAAAAGGGGGGGAAAAAAAAATTTTAAAAAAAAAATTTTTAAAAAAATCCCCCCTTTTTTTTTGGGGGGTAAAAATTTTTTTTTTTTTAAAAAAATTTTTTAAAAATTTTTTTAACAAAGTTTTTTTTTTTTCCCAAAATTTTTTAAAAAATTTTTTTTTTTTTTTTTTTTTTTAAAAATTTGGCCGGGTTTCCTTTTAAAAAAAAAAAAAACCCTTTAAATTTTTTAAAAAAATTTTTCCCTTTTAAAACCAAAAAAAATTTTGGGTTTTTCCCAAAAAAGAAATTTTTTTTTTTTCCCCTTTTTTTTTTTTAAAAAATTTTTTATTTTTTTTCCCCCTTTTGTTTTTTAAAAAAATTTTTTTTAAATTTTTTTAAAAAAAATTTTTTTTTTTTTTTAAAAAACCTTTTTAAATTTTAATTCAAAAAAAATTAAAAAAAAAGGTTAAAAAATTTTTAAAAAAAAAAAAAATTGAAAATTTTTTAAAAAAAAAACCCCAAAATTTTTTTTTTTTTTCCCCAAAAAAAAAAAAAATTTTTTTAAAAAAAAATTTTTTTCAAAATTTTTTTTTTTCCCCCCCTTTTTTTTTTTTTTAAAAAAAAAATTTTTTTTAAAAAATTTGAAATTAAAAATTTAAAAAAAATTTTTTAAAATTTCCCGAAAAAAAAAGGGGAAAACCAAAAAAAATTTTGGTTTTCTTTTTTTTTTTTAAAAAAATTTTTTAAAATTTTTTAATTTTTTTTAATTTTTTTTTTTTTTAAAAAATTTTTTTGGGAAAAAAAGGGAAAAAAAACCCTTTTTTTTTTAAAATTTGGAAAAAATTTTTTAAAAATTTAACCCAATTTTTTTAAAAAAAAATTTTTTTTTTTTTTTTTTGGGGGTTTTTTTTTTTAAAAAAAATTAAAAAAAAAACCCCCTTAAAAAAAAGGGGGGGAAAAAACCCCTTTTAAAAAAAAATTTTTTTTTTTTAAAAAAAAAAAGGGGGGGTTTTTTCCCCCCCCAAAAAAAAAAAAAAAAATTTTTCTTTTTTTTTTTTTTTTTAAAAAAAAAATTTAAATTTTTTTTTTTCTCCCCCCCTTTTTTTTTTTCCTTTTAAAAATTTAAAAAAAAAAAATTTTTTTAAAATTTTAAAACCCTTTTAAAACAACAAAAAATTTTTTAAAAATTTTTTTTTAAAAAGTTTTTTTAAAAAAAATTTGTTTTAACCCATTTTTTTAAAATGAAAAACCCTTAAAAAAAAAAATTTTGGGTTCCCCCCAAAAAAAACCCCCCCCAAAAAAAAAAAACCCCCCAAAAAAAAAACCCCCCTTTTTAAAAAAAATTTTTAAAAAGGGGGGGAAAAAAAAAAAATTTTTTTGGGGAAAAAAAAGGTTTAATTTTTAAAAAAAAAAGAAAAAAAAAAAAAAATTTTTAAAAAAACCCCGGGTTTTTTTTGGGGGCCATTTTTTTTCCCAAAAATTTTTTTTGAAAAAAATTTTTTTTTTTTAAAAAAAAAACCCCCCAAAGTTTTTTTTCCCAAAAAAAAAAATTTTTTTTTAAAAAAGGGGGGGTTTAATAAAGAAAAACCCAACCTTTTTTAAAAAAAAAAATTTTCCCCCAAAAACCCGGGTTTTCCCTTAAAAAAAAAAACACAAAAAATTAAAAATTTAAGGAAAGGGCCCCAAAAAAGGGGAAAAAATTTTAAATTTTGGGGGGGCCAAAAAAAAAAATTTAAAAAATTTTTTTTTTTTTTAAAAAAAAATTTTTTTTTAAAAAAAAAAAAAAATTTTTTTAAAAAAAACCCCCGGTTTCAAAATTTAAAAAAGGGGCCCCCGGGGGGAAAAATTTTTAAAAATTGGGGGTTAAAAAAAAAACCCCCCCGGGGAAAAATTTTTAAAAAAAAGAAAGGTTGGTTTTTTTTTTTTTTTTAAAAAGGTTTTCCTTAAAAATTTTTTTTAAAAAACCCCCAAAATTTCCAAAAAAATTTAAAAAAAAAAAAAAAAAATTTTTTTTTTAAAAAAAATTTTTTATCCTTTTAAAAAAATTTTTTTTTTTTATTTTTTTAAAAAAAAAAAAATTAAAAAAAAAAAAATTTTTTTAAAAAAAAAAAAAATTTAAAAAAAATTTTTAACCTTTAAAAAAAAAAACCAAAAAAAAAAATTTTTTTTAAAAAAAAAAAAAAAAAACCCCCTTTAAAAACAAAAATTAAAAAAAATTCCCCCAAAAAAATTTTTTTTGGGGTTTAAAACCCCCCCCTTTTTTTTAAAAGGGTTTTTTTTTCCCCCTTTAAAAAATTTCCCCCCCCCTTTTTTTTTAAAAAAAAAAAAATTAAATTAAAAAAAAAATTTTTTTTTAAAAAAAAAAAAAAAAAAAAATTTTTCCCCCCAAAATTTCAAAAAATTTTCCCCCTTTTTACAAAAAATCCCGGGTTTTTTTTTTAAAAAGGTTTTTTTAAAAAAAATTGAAATTTTTTTTTTTTTTAAAAAAAAAAATTTAAATTTTTTTTCAAATTTTTTGGGAAAAAAAAATTTTAAATTAAAATTTTTTAAAAAAAACCCCCTTTTTTAAAATTTTTGGGTTTTTTGAAATTTCTTTTTGTTTTTTTTTTTTTTTTTTTTTCGGGTTTTTTTTGGGGGGGTTTTTTTTTTTGGGTTTTTAAAAAGGGGGGGTTTTAAAAAAAGGGCCCCAAATTTTTTTTTTCCCCGGGGTTTTTTTAAAAATTTTTTCCCTTTATTTTTTTTTTTTTTTTGGGAAAAGGTTTTTTTTTTTTTTTAAAAAAAAAAAAAAACCCAAAAAAATTTTTTTTTTTAAAAAAAAATTTTTTTTTTTTTTTTTTTTTAAATTTTGTTTCCTTTTTGGTTTTTCCCCCCCCTTTTTTTAAAAATTTAAATTTTCAAAAAAGGGGAAAGGGGGTTTTTTTTAAAAAACCCCCCTTTGAAAAATTTTTTAAAAAAAACGTAAAATTTTTTTTTTAAATAAAAATTTTTTGAATCCCAAAAAAAAACTATTTTGCAACCCAAAAACAAAAAGAAGTTTTTTAAAAAGAAATAAAAAACTGTGACTACTTAAACCCTTTTTTTTAACAAAATTTGTTAAAAATTTAAAGGGGGGAAAAAAAGTTATTTTTAAAATTTTTTTTGCCCCTTTTTTAAAATTTTTAAAAAGGGGGGCTCCCAAATGTCAGTTTTTTTTTTTAAAAAATTTTTAAAAAACCCCAAAAATTTTTACCCCCCAAATGCCACTTTTTTTTTCCCCCCTTTTTTAAAAACATTTTTTTTTGGGGGAATTTTTTTTTTTGAAAATTTATAAAAAGGGGTTTCCTTTTAAATAGTATTTTTTTCCCCACTAAAAGAAAAAAAAAAAAACCCAAATTTAAGGGTTAAAGAAAATTTTTTTTGGGCAATAAAAAAAATTGAAGTTTTTTTAAAAAAAGAGGGGGTGGGGGATTTGAAAAATTTTCCCAAACCATTTTAAAAAACCTTTTTTTTTTAAACCCCGTGTAAAACACACGTTTTGGGGGTTTTCACTAAAAAATTTTAAGGGGCGAAATTTTAAAAATTTTTTTTTTAAACCCCTTAAAAAACATTGATAAACCCTTTTCGCAAAAAAGGAAATTTGGGGTTGGGGTTTTTCTGGGAAAAATTTTTTAAAATTTTTGGGGTAAAACTTTTTAATCAGAGTGACTTTTTAAAGATTAAAAGGGGTAAAAATAAAAAGGAAAAAAAAACAAATTTTATTTTTTTGTAAAATTTAAAAAATTTTAAACAGAGAAAAAAAATACATTATTAAAAACCAAAATTTTGAGAAAGTAAAAAAATTTGAAAAAAATCGAACCCTTATCCAAGTTGGGGAAAAAAAAAATTTGGGGAAAAAAAATAAGTGCCAATATTTTTTAAAAATGGAAAAAAATTTTTTGATTTCAATTTAAAAAGAAATTTTTTTAGGGGGAAAAAAACCATTTTAGGGAAAATAAACGGAAAACATCACCATAACAACCCCCATTTCCGGATTGGGGAACCCACCAAGCGCCAAAATTGCAAAAATTTTATGGAATTTTAGAATATGCTGGGCGGGAAATTCGGAATTATTTTTTTCCCCTTAAAAAGGGGCTGGAACAAGGTAAATTTTTTAGTTTTTCATTAATCCCGCCCCCTGATTTAACCCAAATGTTTTTACATGGAAAATATTGGATTCCGAAAAACCTTCTGTACGAGCGTTTTTGGGAAGGGGGTTTTTTTCCTTTTTGTATGGGGAAAAGCCTGGAAAAATAAATACACGCTGTCGGGCTTTCTATTATCTGGTTATTTTTCTTTACTTTCATATGGATTTTTTTGCAAGACTACAAAAAAAATTTTTTGAAATTCGGTACCCACTAAAATTTTTCGGTTTGGAAAACATAAGAAAAAAAAAGGGCGTGTTTTTTTTATTTTAATTTTTTTTTGTTTCTCAATTTCATTTATTGGTCAGTAAAAATAACGGAGAAAGGAAGTGTGTCCCCGAAGAAAAATTATTTTAAATTTTACAAAGACGTTAGCCTTGGTGAGCCGTACTATTCATTTCTACCATTTTAAAATTAAACACTTTTTAAGTGTTAATTATTTTTTCCCCTTAGAAAGGCCCCAAAGAAGCAGAAAATCTCCTGGCAACCCATTCAAATAAATCTGATCCAAATCGCCTCTAAAAACCCACAAAGACAGCATGTTTTTTGTCAGTGAACTTTTACTTTATTAAATGACTGCCCCAAAAAAAAATTTTTTTTGTATAAGGAAGAATTTTTCATGTTTCTTAAGAAAAACCCCATATGACTTCCAAAGATTGCACTTAACGCTAAAACTCGAATTCTGACTTTGCATGTATACAAATCAGAATTAATTTTTTTCTTTTTGTGTAAGTGGACAGAGATTAAAAAGAAATAAACAGCTTTTTTTTAGTCGCAAAACCCCCAGTGCAATCTGCGTATATTCATCAAAATTTCCGCCCATCTCTTCCCAAAAAATCAGACGTCAGCGGGGGAACAATGAAAATAAAAAGGACTAGAATCCTATCACACAATGCCACGTCACAGAAAATTTGGGTCAAAAAAATAAAATTGCCAGGAGTTAATGAACAAAAGAAGTGAAAAACCTTGGTAAATCACATTTAAAACATTGTATTAACATTAAAATACAACATTTTTTAAAACCCTTTACTTTTTTTCTTCTTTTTTTTCAAATTGCATCTGGGATTACACACATCATTAAAACGTTTAAACCCTTTTAATGAACAAAAAAAAGTTTCATGTTTTAATTTAAAATGACTTAATATTTCTGCATAAAAGTTGGACAAGGGCCCAATAAAACCCTTTAAATTGGTAAACAAACATTTTAGTAGTAAAAGGTTAAAACAAAAAAAAAGCTCCAATTTTTCGTTGAAATTGTTTTTCGCCAACAAGTTTGTTTTTTTTTTTTATAAGGGGTAAATTTTTTTGGTTTAAGAATAACACTTGAGGAAACCGATCGTTTTGCAATAATTTTAACAAAATTTAAAAAGTTTTAGTGATTATATAACATGAAAAGGGGCGAAAATACCAAAGGGACAGTAAATCAAAATAAAAAAAAAACGCAACGCCATGGCTAAAAATAAAAAAAACAAAAAGACAAAAAATAAAACACATGACAAACAAAAAAAACTAAAAAAAAACAACACAACCTCACCAAAAATAGGGGGGGCTCAGGCCCCGGAAGGGTAACAGACCGCCCACATGTTGCTCCCCCCGTGTTGCTTTTTGTAAAAATCCGGAAATTAATTGGTAGGCACATTATGAAAGGGAAAAGGGGGGTTTTGTTACGACTAAGAAACATATCCATATCTTTTGGGAAAAAGGGTTTTCCTAAGGTCAACCAAATCGTGATGGGCCTTAAAAAATTTCGAAGGATGATTTCAACTTCCCTTTGGAACCTTGTTTTAAGGCTTCCCCCTTTGGCAGCAACCTCTATCAAAAAATAATATAGGAAATGCAACACGGGAATTTCGTACAAAGCCCCTTTAGTTCATCCTCACCGGGAAAAAAAAAGTCAACTATTTCCCCCTTTTTGACGCTTTCCCCGATAGAGGGGGGGGCTGTACCCTCACTATTTTCGTTGTTCTCAAGCGTTTTATGATCGCATTGTGCAGGATAAACTAGAAATAATGGTTTTCGTAGGTACTTAAGGGAAAATTCTCTAATGACAGCAATGCTGATTGTCAATTTTGAGAATTCAATTTGCCGAATAATTCGTACAATATAAAATTATATTTTTCCCAAACCACTCCGCTCAACATTGGAATGGAAGTGACGACGCCCCTAAACGATAAATGCGTTCAATAAAACCAGAGTTTTTGACGTAAATGCATCGAACTCGAAATTGTCGTTGGGGACATATATACCCCGTATGCAGGTGCTGCTGGAATGTTGCTACTTAGAAATGGAAAGTTCCCCAAACTGGAAAGCTGAAATCATCTCTTGTGTCGTAAAGTTTTGTTTCAGCGACCCCATTGTCAATTTCTAGATGAAAGTCAAGATAAGGCCGACTTTAACTGTATCTGTATATCCTTTATCCTTAGTAAAAATATAAATTACGATTTTTGTAGCATGTAACGCTTATTTTTGTTTTCCGATACTTTATATACAAAGACTGTAATCAAATTTTTACTGAACTAAAAATAATCCGTGAATTTCTGTGGCTTGAATTTTGAGAAAATTCGGGGATGCATTCAAATTTGTATCAATATGTTTTCAGTGTATTTTTATTTCCTTTTTATTTTTTTTCAAATTTTTTTATTTGATATTATCTCAAAAATATACACATTTAAACTTTTTTTTTAAAAGTTTTATATGCAGCCAATAGCTCAAAATGCATTGAAAAAAAAGTTCTTACTTGGTAAAACAACTGTCCAAAGAACTGGATTTTCAAAACGTCACTTGCGAAGACGCTTGTCCCTGTTAGAACACTAGATGGTTATAAACTAACATATTATCTACTTTATATGAGAATTTTGATTTGGAACAATAAATAAAATAATCAACTAGTAAAGTCGAGACCCGTTTAGAGTAAGAGGTTTGACATTTTTTTCTGAAACCCAGTAACATTATCTCGAGGAGGAGGAAAATAAGAAAATAAAACATAGAAAACGCTCAACATTGGTGTCTATACATTTCCTGTCCCTGTACAGAGGAGGCAAATAAGAAACATGAGACATGGAAAACTGCTCAACATCGGGTTTGTCTATACATTTCCTGTCCCTGTACATTTAAATGTATTATATAAAACAAGTTAAAGGTCCTGCGGGAAAGATAAGCTTAATCCAAGAAGTCACTTGTTAATAACAATTTTTTAAAAAGGACGAAAGAAAAAAAGATGGACAGTCAAACTCATAGATCAAAATAAACTGACAACGCCTGGATAACAATGTTTAAGACAAACAGAAAAAAATAATAATATACATGACCAAACAAAAAAAATAGAAACTAAGCAACACGAGCCCCACCAAAAACTGGGGGTGGTCCATGTGCTCCAAAGGGTAAGCAATCCTTCCACATGTGGATCCGTAAGTTCCTCATTTTTTAAAATACAAACGGGGGAATAGTCTAATTCGGTAGGTCCAATTCGTAAAAAAGGGAAGGTGATTGTGGTGGTAATATAAGGTAATATCCATAACTATAAAACGGTTATTCAAGACAAACAACCAACTTGTGGTGGTATCCGTAAATTTAGGAAGGGATGATTTCAACTTCAACTTTGGAACTTTTTTAATAGCTTTCTTGTGAGCAGCAAACTTCTTTTAAAAGGAAATCAGATAGAAAATATAAGCCCGGGAAAAACGTATATAAATTTTGATTGTGTTTGTTTAAAAAAAAAGGTAAAACAAAACTTGCAGTTTACACTAGAAATTTTACTTTAAGGGTAATCATTTATTGAAAATCTTAAGAAATTGCCTCAAAGAGTTTTTATTTCATCTTGCACTTACAGAAATAGCACAGAAAGCTATTATCAATTTCATTTATTCTCCTTGAAAAAGGGATAATTATTATGCCAAGTTCATTTAATATAATGACATCAGATTTTTTTATGGCGTATAATGCCAAGCAAATAAAAAACATATTGTAATTATCAGAGGAGAAAATAATAAAAAAACATGTAAAAAATTTGCTGTCATGTGAAGTCCTTAGTCGGTGGGTTGTCGTCATTAAATCTTAATGTTTTTGTCGTTTAGGGAATTTATAGCTGAGGCAATATCTTTGATAGTCTTTATAAAATTCATTCACAACTTTACTACACTCAGTGTTTATTACGATGTTCACATATTGATCACAAAAGTTAAAAAAAAGTAAGGAGATGTGCTATGATTGCCAATCAACTATTTATCCACCTGATACCAAAGACAAGGATGTTTTTAATTTTAATGTTATGGTAATGTACCCCCTTTTGTAAAAACCAATTCCGTATAGTAAGTTCAATAGCCATGACAAAAAATTAAAATAATTCAAAGATCTTTCACAGTGTTTAAAAACAATGACCCTAAAAGAAGAAGTTTATTCTAAGGTCCAATACTTTATATAAAAATTTTTCCTTAACTTTACAGTCTTTAAGAAAAAAAGGTCATATGGTGTTCTGCATGATGAAATTTGGTATAAAGCGTAACTTTTTATAAAGGTAAACACTTTTTATGCAAATCTTTATCTTTTTTTTGGTTTTGTATCATGGGTTTTGCTTGGGGGAACATTTCGAAAAAAGGTATCCGAAAAGAAGAAAATTTTTTGAGATAAAAACGGCGGGTGCCTAAAAAAAAAGGGGCACGGGCGTTAAAAAAAAAAAAAAAAGGGGGGGGGGCCCCGGGGCACTGCGCCCTTTTTTAAAAAAAGGTAGAAATTTGAAATTCGTCTAGTAGTTTTTGTGAAAAAAACCAAAGATAAACCTAAATGGCAGGATAAAAAAAAGAACTTTAGAGGCACCCTAATCCATGCCCAATATTAGGGAGAGGGAGAAATAGACGACCATATTAAAAGGCTACACAGACTTTGAGATAAAAAAGGGGTCTTTTGGTGTTAATCTCCCAAGAAACTGTAAAAAATTAAATTTCATATTTTCCACTTCGTTTAAATAAAACGAGTCTAGCAAGGGTAATTTGGGGAAAAAAAAATTCCTTTTTCAAAATAATTATCCATATAATAAAACAAATTAAGTTCGCCAAAATTCAAAAAAAACATTTTACAGAAAAACCCAACTAGCAGGGGTTTCAAACAATTTGGGGGAAATTACACACTGTAAATGGGACAAAAGTTACCCCAGTTTAAAAACAAAACACTTTGGGAAAGTTACACACTGTAAAAAATGGCAAAAAAAGGTAATCATTGCCCCAAACATGACATTTTGGGGGAAAATTTTTTTAACACACTGTAATAATGGCACAAAATTACATCATTATCCAAACATGACACTTTTGGGAAAGTTACACACTGTAAAAATTGGCAAAAAAGGTACATAAAATTATCCAAACATGACACTTTGGGAAATTTTACCACAAATTAATATGGAAAAAAAGGTACACCAGTATCCGAACATAAAACACTTTGGGAAATTTTACACACTGAAAACAAAGGGGGAACAAGAGGAAAAACCAATATCCAAACATGAAAACTTTGGAAAAATTTAAACACACTGTAAAGGGGAAACAAAAGGTAAAGCAGTACCCAAAACCCTGACACTTTGGGAAAAAAATTTACACACTGTAAAAATTGGACAAAAGGTACAGCGGGTTATCCAAACATGACACTTTAGAAATTTTTACACAGGGTAAATTGGAAAAAAAGGTCCAGAAAAAAACCAAACATGACACTTTGGAAAGTTACACACGTAAAAATTGGACAAAAGGAAACAGCAGTATCCAAACATGACACTTTGGGAAAGTTACCCCACTGAAAGATTGGAAAAAAAGGACAGCAGTATCCAAACATGACACTTTGGAAATTTACACACTGTAAATTGGAAAAAAAGGAAAAAGCAGTATCCAAACATGACATTTTAAGGAAAAGGGTTCACACTGTAAGATTGGAAAAAGGAAACGGGCATATCCAAAAAAGACACTTTTGGGGAAAGTTACACCTGTAAATTTGGGAAAAAAGGGGAAACGCATTATCCAAAAAAGACACTTTGGGAAATTTTTCCCAACGGGTAAAAATTGGAAAAAAGGGGTACAGCAGAAACCCAAACAGGACACTTTGGAAAGTTACCACTGTAAGATTGGAAAAAATTTTTAAGCATTTAATCCAAACATGACATTTTGGGGGAAATTTTACACCTGAAAGATTGGACAAAAGGTACAGCAGATCCAAACATGACATTTTGGGGAAATTTTAAACACTGAAAGAGGGGAAAAAAAGGTAAAAGAAATATCCAAACATGACATTTTTGGGAAAGTTACACACTGTAAGTTTGGGACAAAAGGTACAGCATTATCCAAACATGACACTTTGGGAAAGTTACACACTGTAAGTTGGCCCAAAAGGTAAAGCAGTATCCAAACATGACATTTTGGGGAAAGTTAAAACACTGTAAGAGGGAAAAAAGGGGTAAAAGGCATACCCAAAACAAGACCCTTTGGGAAATTTAACCCACTGTAAGTTTGGGAAAAAAAGGTACAGCGGGTACCCAAAACATGACATTTTGGGGAAATTTAAACACACGTAAATTGGAAAAAAGGAAAAAGCTTACCCAAAACAGAAAACTTTGAAAAGTTACACACTGTAAGTTTGGGAAAAAAGGTACAGCAGTATCCAAACTTTACACTTTGGGAAAGTTAAAACACTGTAAAAATGGGACAAAAAAATAAGGCGAAACCAAACAAAAACACTTTGGGAAAGTTTAAAACACTGTAAGAGGGGAAACAAAAGGTACAGAAAGAAACCAAACATGACACTTTGGGGAAATTTTTACACACTGTAAGTTTGGGAAAAAAAGGTACAGCAGTATCCAAACTTTAATTTTGGGAAAGTTACACACTGTAAGGGGGACAAAAGGTAGAGCAGTACCCAAAACATGACATTTTTGGGAAAAGTTCACACTGAAAGTTTGGAAAAAAGGGTACACCATATCCAAACATGAAACGAATCATTGACATTTGAAAAAGGGGTCTGTGTAGATTTTTTTTCAATACATCAATGCTTTCCTCCCATTTAAAAAAAATTTTTTTGCTATTACAATCGGGGATCTGAAATTAACATTCCTTAATAAAAATTGTTTAACAAAATCTTATCAAGTTACTTTTTTTTTTTTAGCATGACCAGTTCTTTTCTAATTTAAATTGTTAAGTTTGCCCGTACTTACCCATCAAAAGGGTTTCAAATTTATGGGTCAAAATAGGAACGAAGGCCGCAAATTTTAAAAATTTTTATAACAGTATCAATATCAATCTAGGGAAAAAGTATAGAAGGAAGATTAGAATCTGATTGCAAAATTTTTGGGGAACCCCCTTTTCGGGAATTTTTTTAAAACAAAGACACGTAAAAACATTATTTTTCCGTCAATGTGTTTTCCCCCCTCAATGCCTTTTTTTTATTTGTTTGATCGCTTGTTGTCCCCCATAGATTAATTTTCCCCTACAAACTTTGTTTTTTTTGAGAAAAAAAGGGAATTTTTAATTGATTAATTGAAAGAGGATAAATATATACAAAATAAAATCTTGACTAATTTTTTGAAGACTGTAATGCCCATTTTGTCACTTTTTAATTTTTTTCCGGGTTTAAAAGAAAGCTTTTTTTCTTAACATTTTTCCTTTTCCCTTTTGTTAAATCAACAAGAAAATGTAATACTGTCATTCCATGCTTGTTAAATTTTGGGGCATCAAACATTTTCCTCCTTTACATTTTAAATTATGAACTTTTTTTAATTTTTTGAAATTGTTTTCTTTTTAAAATCTTCCAGACTAATTCACAAAAGGTTTAAATTTACCTCATAAATCAAATAACCTATTTCATTAAGTTTTTAAAAACGCAAATATAAAATTAATTTTCATAATTTTGTCCAGGTTTTTGCCTTTTTGTTATTAATATGTTTTTAAAGTCCATTCCCCAAATTGATGAAATGTCTCGCCTGCTTTACTGACCAAGATTAATTATAATGTCAAGAGTCTAAAAGGAAAAGTTTTCCCACAAGTATCACATGCAAATAACAGTACCAATGATCCATGACAATGCGGTCAAGTTAGGGTAAACACTGCCTGACAGACTTGTATCCCCATTTCCATTCTCTATTCTATGTATACCTGACTATTATTCCATACACCAAATATATAGTTTACCTATTGGTTATATTAGTACCCAAGAAACAGACATAACAAGGGAAACTTTACATTGACAGATAAATATTAAAAATGAGGTCACGGTCAGATTATGCTAACCAGACTAAATGAACACATAAACAATTCTTCCATTCACGAAATAAAGTTGACCTATTGCTTATCAAAGTATAGAAAAAGGCTTACCTGTTAAACTGGAAAACGTATAATTTAGCAATGAACCATTAACAATTATAAAGGACGGGTGAAATTTGCCAGACAGAGATGTACACCTTACAATCATTTCATAAACCAAATATTGTTGACATACTACTAAACACTATTTAAACAACAGACCAAAACACTAATAATAAATATTGCCCAACGAACCATGAAAATGAAACCAAGTTCAGATGAAACCTGACAGACTGACATGTATACCTTACAGTTATTCCATATTCCACATGTAAATTACCTGCAACTTATAGTATAGTTATCAAAGGTTCCAGGATTATAATTTGATACGCCAGACGCGCGTTTCGTCTACATAAGACTCATCAGTGACGGTCATATCAAAACAGTATCTGCGAAACTAACAGAATCATGTTGGGTTTTTTTCATTGATCCATGAAATGAGGTAAAAGTCAGTTGATCACTATCTGACAGAAATCATAACACACGTTAAGACCTTACAAGGAAGCCATATACCAAATATAGTGCTTCTTGTATTCATAAGTGAGAAACTCACTTGATAAAAATAAATATACCTTTTTTAAAAAGCAGTCGCTGAACCATGAAAATAAAGTCCAGGACAATGGACATATGAAGGACGATTGGGGCCAGGTTTGATTACAATACCCCAAGAAGAGAAGATTTATGCAAAGATAATGGAATGATCCAAAATAATCAGGATAAGCCACTCTGACATTTTTGGTTTTATAAAAGCTGAATTGGACATGCCATGATATCAGAACAGAAAAAAAGCATCAACACTAAAATACGATGTCTTTACATCTAATTTAATTGCGGATGTAACGCGTCTTCTGATTGGCTGACTTTTTTATCTTATCAGCTCATACATATAATTTTGTTATGTGTTTTCATTGTTCAACCTGTTTAAAATGGAATTTAAAATTAAATTATAAGAAATGACTGTAATATTTGTTTCTGTCTATTCGCAAAAAACATAGAAAGTGTGGTGCACACTTTAAAATAAACCGCTACGCGGGTTATTCAGTGTGCACCAGCTTTTTGTGTTATTTCTTCATGGACAGAAATATTACAGTAATTCCTTAAATACTATATTAAAATACAGGTAAAGGCAGAAGATAATGTATCATATATTTCTACCATATTTTGTTATTAAATTACAATCATTGTTGTATGATCAGGTGTTTAATCTTTTGCTACTATTGAAAGAAATCTGGAGTGGTCATTCAGTTCTAAGGTCGTAGTAAGAATGGTAAAGTAAGTATACATTTGAATGTTTTAGACTGTCCCTCACTCTATTAGGTAAAACATTTTGTTCATCTAGCTGTCAGACTAATGGGACAATGTCTATACCCTCTGCAAATGTGTAACGGATATATATTTATCTGTCAAACTGAAGGATCCTACTAAGTATGTTTTGACAGTTTTTTTTAATGACCTTGACAACCAATGAGAGTCTTTCACGGTCAAAGTATCTATATAACTCTTGTGTAAAGGGGATATATTAAGCACTTTCATCTATAGAAACTAATGTGAACTGAATAATAAAACATGGGTTATTCACAACTAGTGCCATCATTTTAGAGACATGTCTTTTTCTAGGGTTAAATGATTTAATAACATCAATTGTTTGAACACGTAATTGATGTTGTATCTTCTACTGAATATTCTTTCACCTTACTGTTTAATAAAACCATTGCATGTAAACAGTCTGTTACTATGTTTAAACTATATTTTGACAGGAATAATTTCTGCTGAATGAAGGTTTTTTTCTGATAATAATTCAGTTAATGATCAAAATCTAGTCTGACAAATAGTCATGACCTGTGCAGTTATAAGTAAGGCTATTTCCCACAAGATAACGTGATTACCAGTATTTAGTTAATATCAGTCAATCAAGTTTATTTTCCTATGGCTTTTAATCTGTAGCATTTTGACTAAAACAACCAAATTATTCATTGACTTTCAGATTACTTTGAAAAAATGTTTTGTGGAAAATAATTAAACTAACTTGATCATATTTAAATAATGTGATATTTACACATTGGTAAGTTCATACTATGCGATAATTACTCAGTTGGCATCAACTTTTATCCTACAAGTAAATATAAATTTTTCATAGAATTTAATTTGATTTGTAGATACCACCAACGACTACTGTTCCAGCCAAATCCCTAAAACAAATTATTGTAAAGACGATTTCTCTGTCACAAAACTGCAACTTGGGCTGAAATCATTCAACTTGACATAAATCTTGATAAACTTTGATTTCTAGAATATCTCTTCATTTAAAGATCTTATATTTAGTAAAACATATCAGGAATTACAATCCGTTTTTATAAGTTTTAGTGAGAAATGATCTAAAAGCATTGACCATGTTGATATTTTGAAATATTGAGCCTTATTTCCATAGCTTAAAAATTTCTTTCAAAAAGCGTTTAATTTTTGATATTGCCCAAAGATTAATGTTTTAAAAAAAAATAATTAACACTGAAATGTACAGTAATCTTTTTAAAAGAACGTCAAGTTTAGTAAATGACTTCAAATTCAGATAATTGTTTGTTTATTCCATATTTCTTTCTACGTAATATTTTTCATTAACACCAAATGCACCTTTGTTTCTTAAACCCTGTTTAACTATTGGTTTTTTGTTCGTCTATACTTCAAAACAATCTCCCTAATATTGACATGGAATAAAAGTTTTTTTTCCTTAATGAAAGTAATGCCAAGTTCATTTTATATAATGACATCAGGGTTTTTTAGGGGGCGTATAACTGCCAAGCGTCTATAAACTGTATTGTAATTATAAGAGTAAAAAGTAGCCAAAGCATGTAAACATTGTGCTGTCATGTGACGTCCTTAGTCAGTGGTTGTCGTCAGTAAATCTTAAGGATTTTGTCATTTAGGGAATAACTTGCTGATGGCAAATCTTTGATAGTCTTTATAAAATTCTTTCACAACTTTACTACACTCAGCGTTATTTTGAGATGTTCACATATTGATGACGAAAGTACAAAAAAATAGGAGATGTGTTATGATTGCAAATGAGTCTATTTATCCACCTGAGACCAAAAGACGAGTATGTTTACAACATTATGTCATAGATCCGCCTTTAGCGAAACTTCTTCTGTATAGTCAGTTGTAATAGGCATGACAAAATACAACTATTCATTAGGTCATAGATCCGCCTTTAGCGAAACCTCTTCTGTATTGTAAGTTGTAATAGGCATGACAAAATACAACTATTCAAAGATCTTTCTACAGTGTTTAATCAATCATCTTAAAGAAAACATTTATTTTAAGGACAATAAGTTTACATGAATTGTCCCTAAACCTATAGGCTTTAAAATAATGTCATTTGGTGTTCTGCACTATGGAATTTGTTTTTAGAGAACACGGGTTCTGAGCGGGTGTATCAGTCTGTCATTGTTTGTGATATATCAAAATATCAAAAATAAATCTGATGTCATTATATGAATTGAACTTGATTAAGGAGAATGAACTGTGAGAGACATTTATTCCATGTTCAGTTTGTACTGGAGTAAAGACGAACAAAACTTAAAGTTACGCAGGCCTCAAGGTGGTACTAAACACCTTGGCCAAGATTAACTTGGCTCGTTTAATTTTCTTAAAATTTTGACAGCATATTTACTTTCAACCTTTGACAACAATATAAAAATTTAAAAAAAAACTTGAACCACATACATTCTCGGAAATATTTCATTGGATAAATAGCAGTTTGACAAACCTTAATTTTGATCATTGAGAAGCTTACTATTCTTTTACAATAAAACTTCAATAGGCTGATTTTACAGAGTTATCTCCCTGTAGTGGCAGGTACCACCTTAAGACACAAAGGTCTGTGATATTAATCCAAGACATCTGTACAGATAATAATAAGCATATCAAACAAGTTGTAAAAGTTATACACTGTTAGATTGAACAAATAGTAAATCATTATCCAAACAAATATGACACAAAACACTGACACTTTATTGTCACCTGAGATCACCCCAGTTTTTGGTGGAGTTCGTGTTGCTTATTCTTAAGTTCTATATGTTGTGTCATGTGTACTATTGTTTGTCTGTTTGTCTTTTTCATTTTTGGCCATGGCGTTGTCAGTTTATTTTCGATTTATGAGCTTGGCTGTCCCTCTGGTATCTTTCGTCCCTCTTTATTGAATAAGGTCTGTGCAGATAGTTTTTAATACATAAATGAATCATTCCACTCAATTTAAGGTTATCACTATTATGAAACTAACAGTCCTTAATAAAAAATAAATTAAAAAACCTTTCTTAGCAAGACCAGTTATTTTATATGTCATTGTTAAGTTAAGCCGGTACTTATCCACCAGAAGGTTATAATTATGGGACAGAATCAGAACAAAGGTTACAATTCTGAACTCTATAAAAGGTATCAAAATCTATTCTGAACTCTATAAAAGGTATCAAAATCTATTCTGAAAAGGTATAATTAGTAGTCTGATTGGCAAATTAAAGGTAGTCCTTTACAGCCATGTGATATTAAATAAATGTACAAAATTCATGACTTTTCCGTCAATGTGTTGCCCTTTAAATGTCTTTTGGTAATTTGTGTTGAGTGTTTGTTGCCTCATAACTGATTTCTACAAATTTCCCTTTATTCATAAAACAGGGACCTAATTAAGGATCAATATGTACAAAACAAAACTGTGTCTATTGTTAAAGATTGTTATGTATTGCGAAGATGTTAATTTTGTTTAATTGTGTTAATATAAAGCTCTTTCCTTAATATATTTCTTTTTTCCTTTATTAAACTTACAAGCAAATAAAATACTGGCATTCCATGCTTGTTTTATTTGAGCTTCAAAACGTTTTCTCCTTGATATATTCAATTATAAACTTTTTGGTTATTTATTCACAATATATATATATCTGTCAAGACTAATTCATATACAGTAATTCAAACATAGATTAGATAACCTATTTTTACTTAAACAATCGGCATAGAAAATATGAAATTATTATCATAAAATTGAGAATGGAAATTGGGAATGTGTCAAAGAGACAACAACCCGACCATAGAATAGACAACATCAGTAAGTCACCGACAGGTCTTCAATGCAGTGAGAAATTCCCGCACCCGGAGGCGTCCTTCAGCTGGCCCCTAAACAAATATACAAAAATAAACCAATATACTAGTTCAGTGATAATGAACGCCATACTTAATATTAAAAATAAAAAGAATACTAGACTAACAAAGGCCAGAGGCTCCTGATTTGGAACAGGCGCAAACATGCGGCGGGGTTAAACATGTTTGTGATATCTCAACCCTCCCCCTCTAGCCAATGCAGGAAAGTAAACGCATAACAATACGCACATTAAAATTCAGTTCAAGAGAAGTCCGAGTCTGATGTCATAAGATGTAACTAAAGAAAATAAAACAAAATGACAATAATACATAAATAACAACAGACTACTAGCAGTTAACTAACATGCCAGCTCCAGACTTAAATTAAACTGATTGAAAGACTATGTCTTCATCATATGAATATCATACACAATCCTTCCCGTTAGGGTCTTAGTATCATACCATCATAACATATATGAGAAGAGCATAACCCGTGTCATGCCAACAACTGGTGTTTAAATAAATGTGTTTAGTTCCGATGCAAAGACCCTCTAAGTGAATCAATATTAACGCCAAAATATGCAATCTTTAATGACCTGACAACAGTATCGTAACTATGTCCCTTCTTAATAAGTCTATTTAAAGTTTTGAGGTGAATACTGACATTATTGTGCTTTATAAAGAATATTTCCATAAAAAATTGGATGTGAAATACCTAAACGTATAAGAAGTCTGCATATTCAGCTATATTTACGAATAATGGCCTTTTCTCGTTTTGTTTATATAGATTAGACCGTTGGTTTTCCCGTTTGAATGGTTTTACACTAGTAATTTTGGGGCCCTTTATAGCTTGTTGTTCGGTGTGAGCCAAGGCTCCGTGTTGAAGGCCGTACTTTAACCTATAATGGTTTACTTTTTAAATTGTTATTTGTATGGAGAGTTGTCTCATTGGCACTCACACCACATCTTCCTATATCTATTGATAATAACATTTATTATTTTTTTTGCATACTACATCTAAGTGTGTAACTTGGTATGTATTAAACACTAAATACCCAAGGACAATTGGGGGCCAGGTTTGATTGCATAACCCCCAGAAAAGGGGATTTTGGGCAACAAAAATAGAATGATCTTAAATACTATGAATAAGCCACTCTTGCAATTTATGTCAGGTTTTAGAGCTAAATAGTTTATGCAATACTATCAGAATAGAAGAAAAAACATCAATACATCAATACAAAAATGTGATGTATTTAAATGTAAACTATTGAAAACAACACGTTATTAATTTCTTGCATCCGAAGCGCTTTTCATCAGAAACGCTCAGAGCCAAACATTTGAAATCCGAAGCTGTATAAGTACCGAAACCGTTGAAGAGCTATATGTCAAAAATACCTAAAATAGATAGCCAAATTGTTCTAAAGCCAACTATGCCTGAGAGAGTTGAAACCTTAGTTTCTTGATAATTTTGAAATTTATAAACGGACAATTTTAGTAAAGTTTGTTAAATCATGTCAGTACGGAAATACTGACTACTGAGCTTATAGATTTAAAAACTCAGGTAAAAACAGAAATAAATTATGAAAATAATGTATAAATGATTTAAACCATATTTTGACAATCAGAATTATAAAGTATTATCAAAGTACAATATTGTATGATCAGGTGTTAAAGATTTTGCTACAATCGCAAAGAAATCTCCCCATCTTGAGTCTTTAATCAGTTTCAAGGTCTCAGTTAGAATGGAATAGTAAGTATACATATGAACATTCAAACTGTCCCTTACTTGATAAGGTAGATATGTTTGTTCCTCTGACTACCAGACTTTTGGGACAATGTCTAGACCCCTTGCAATTGTGTAATACGGATATATTAAGCTGTCAGACTAAATAATCCTAATTGTTATGTCTATATAAAAAAGAAAGAAGAAGAGGTATAATTGCCAATGAGACAACTCTCCACAAGAGACCATTAAATTACCAAAGATTTAAAAAAATAACAATTATATGTCACCGTACGGCCTTCAAAAATGAGCAAAGCTCATACCACATAGTCAGCTATAAAAGGCCCCAAAATGACAATGTAAAACAATTCAAACGAGAAAACAGCCTTATTTATTTTTAGAAATGAACGAAAAACAAATACGTTACACATAAACAAACGACAACCAATGAATTACAAGCTCCTAAATGTTTGTTTTTATCACATTGACTTCAAATGAGTGTCTTGCACGGTCGCAGTTTGTCTATAAAAAATTGAAAACAACACGTTAAATAATTTCTTGCGTCCGAAGCGCTTTTCTGGATTTAGCTTCATCAGGAACGGTCAAAGCCAAACAATTGAAATCCGAAGATGTATAACTACCGAAAACGTTGGAGAGCTATATGTCAAAAATTCCTAAAATAATTAGCCAGATTCATCTAAAGCCAACTTTGCCTGAGGGAGTTGAAACCTTAGTTTCTTATAATTTTGAAATTTATAAACGGACAATTTTAGTAAGGTTTGTTAAATCATGTACGTACCGAAGCACTGAATCTTGTGTAAAGGTGATATATTTAATACCTACATCAACATTAACGTCAAAAGCATTCAATCGCGTAGTGGAATTAACTATTTGTGGATTCTTATAAATTCTATATATAACTTTTGGACTATTTTCAATCTCGGTCTATTTCTGAAATTTATTCTTACATTCTTTTGATTTTTCAATCCTATATGCTAACATTGCCTATGTAAATTTTAAAATTGTTTGTATTTTCTGACGTCAGACACACAAATCAATGAATGCGTTTGTAGATAGATATTTTAGTGTTTTGTTAAATTATTCCTTTTAAAATTGTTATACGATGATGACTGATATACCAATGCTTTTACTATTTTATTAATTGTGTCTGTTTAGTTAACGCTTCAATGTAATTAGAACGGAATTTGATGAGACTGTCATCAAAGTGAGAAGGATATCGCTATAAAACCAGGTTTAATCCACCATTTTCTACATTTGAAAATGCCTGTACCAAGTCAGGAATATGAAAGTTCTTGTCCATTCGTTTTTGATGCGTTTTGTTATTCGATTTTGCCATGTGATTATGGACTTTCCGAATTGATTTTCCTCTAAGTTCAGTATTTTTATAGTTTTACTTTTTAAATGGTTAGCTTAGATAAGGAATTTTGTAACCACAAATTACCCTTACTAGACTCTTTTAGTATGGTGTTTGGCTAAACATGGCTACCACTACAAGGAGATAACTCTGCAAAATCAGCTTTACGTGTTGTTGACGTTGTATTGTTAAAGCAATAGTAAGCTTCGCAAAGATCAAAATTAAACTGCTATTTATCCAATGAAAAATTTTCAAGATTTTTTAAATTTTTATATTGCTGTCAAAGGGTGAGAGTAAATATTTTGTCTAAATGATTAAACGTTGAACAAGCCAAATTAATTTTAGCCAATAAATTCCCACCTTAAGCCCTGTGTAACTCTTAGTTTTGTTTGTCTATACTCCAATACAATCTCCCAAATTTTTACATGGAAACACCCGCTCAGAATCATGCACACTCTAAAAACAAATTTCTTCCTGTTGATCACCAAACGACTTTTTGTGTAAAGTCTATGAGTTTAGGGACAATTCATGTCAACTTACTGGTCCTTATAATAAACTTCTTCTTTAAGATGATTGTTTAAATACTGAAGGAAGACCTTTGAAAAGTTATATTTTGTTATGCTTATTACAACTTACTATACAGAAGAGGTTTTGCTAAAGGCAGAACTATGACATATTGTTGTAAACATCCTCGTCTTTGGGTCTCAGGTGGATAAATAGTCTCATTTGCAATCCTAACACATCTCCTTACTTTTTTGTACTTTCGTCATCAATATGTGAACATCTCAAAATAACTCCGAGTGTAATAAAGTAGTGAATGAATTTTATAAAGACTATCAAAGATTTGCCATCAGCAAGTAATTCCCTAAATGACAAAATCATTAAACTGTACTGACGACAACCATTTACAATTTCAATTACAAAATTGACCATGTTGATCTTTTGAAAGTTTAAAAAAAATTATTCAAAAACTGAAATTTGAAAATTTTGATTGCAATTACCATCTTAATATTTACCTTTCACGTGACAACTCTAATAACTTTTTGATAAATAAATTCTTAGCAAAACATTCGTAATAACAAAGTGGAAATGATAATCAGTAGAAATTGCCCCAAGATTAATGATTTGAAAAATAAATTGAAACTGAAATGTATAATTCACTTGTGTTTGTTTTGTTTTCATAGAGTTTTATTTATCTTGTACTTTACAGGAGTCAACACAGGAAGCTAGGATCATTGAACTGCTGCCAAAGAAACTCCTACAGAAATTGTTTAAGAGAAAGTCAATTTTAGTAAATAAAGGCAACAGTAGTATACCGCTGTTCAAAACTCATAAATCCATGGACAAAAAACAAAATCGGGATAACAAACTAAAACCGAGGGAAACGCATTAAATATAAGAGGAGAACAACGACATAACACTAAAATGTAACACATATAGACAAAATCCCACGAGAATAACAAATATAACTGACTTCAAATTCAGATTAATGTTTGTTTATTCAATATTTCTTTCTTATTAATATTTTGTATCAACACCAAATGCCCTTTTGTTTCTTAAAGCCTGTTTAACTCTAATTTTTTAGTTCTTCTATACTTCAAACAACCTAATTTATATTGACATGGAATCAATGCCTCTAACATTTCATTTTCCTTAATGAATGTAATGCCAAGTTCATTTTATACAATGACATCAGGTTTTTTTGGAAGCGTATAACTGCCAAGCGTCCAAACTGTATCGTAACAAACAGAGTAAAAACTAACAAACGCATGTTAACATTGTGCTGTCATGTTACGTCCTTATTCAGGAAAATTGTAAGTGGTTGTCGTCAGTACAGTTTAATGATTTTGTCATTTAGAGAATTACTTGCTGATGGCAAATCTTTGATAGTCTTTATGAAATTCATTCACAACTTTACTACACTCAGTGTTATTACGATGTTCACATATTGATCACAAAAGTACAAAAAAGTAAGGAGATGTGCTATGATTGCCAATCAGACTATTTATCCACTTGATACAAAAGACAAGGATGTTTTTAACTATATGTTATGGTACATGTACCGCCTTTAGTAAAACCAATTCCGTATAGTAAGTTACAATAGCCATGACATAAAATAAAACTATTCAAAGATCTTTCTACAGTGTTAAATCAATGACCCTAAAGAAGAAGTTTATTCTAAGGTCCAATACATTTATATGAATTGTTCCTTAACTTACAGTCTTTAAGAAACAAAAGGTCATATGGTGTTCTGCATGATGAAATTTGGTATAAGAGCGTAACTTGTTATTAAGGTAAACACTTTTTATGCAAATCTTTATCTTTATTGCTCTGTAGTCATAGGTTGCTTGATGAACATTTCGACAAAAGGTCATCCGAAAAGAAGCAAATTTTGAGATAAAAACGGCAGGTGACTGAAAAAAGGCACGGGCGTTAATAAAAAAAAGGGGCGGGCACTGCGCCCTGTTTAAATTTGGTAGCAGTTGTATTCGTCTAGTAGTGTTTTGTGATAAACCAAAGATAAACCTGATGGCAGGATATAAAATGAACTTTAGAGGCATCTAATCCATGTCAATATTAGGGAGATTGAGTATAGACGGCCATATTTAAGAGCTACACAGACTTTGAGATATAAAAGGTCATTTGGTGTTAATCTGCAAGAAACTGTCAAAAATAATGTTTCATACTTCCACTTTGTATCAATGACCGAGTCTAGCAAGGGTAATTTGTAGAAACAAAATTCCTTATCTAATAATTATCCATATAATAAAACAGATTAAGTTCGTCAAAATTCTAAAACATCTGTACAGATAATACAACTAGCAGGGAGTTATCAAACAATTTAGGAAAATTACACACTGTAAGATGGGACAAAAGTTACACCAGTATCCAAACATGACACTTTGGGAAAGTTACACACTGTAATATGATACAAAAGGTACATCATTGTCCAAACATGACACTTTGGGAAAGTTACACACTGTAATATGGCACAAAATGTACATCGTTATCCTAACATGACACTTTGGGAAAGTTACACACTGTAATATGGCACAAAAGGTACATCATTATCCAAACATGACACTTTGGGAAAGTTACACACTGTAATATGGCACAAAAGGTACACCAATATCGAAACATGACACTTTGGGAAAGTTACACACTGTACGATGGGACAAAAGGTACACCAGTATCCAAACATGACACTTTGGGAAAGTTACACACTGTAAGATGGGACAAAAGGTACAGCAGTATCCAAACATGACACTTTGGGAAAGTTACACACTGTAAGATTGGACAAAAGGTACAGCAGTATCCAAACATGACACTTTGGGAAAGTTACACACTGTAAGATTGGACAAAAGGTACACCAGTATCCAAACATGACACGTTGGGAAAGTTACACACTGTAAGATGGGACAAAAGGTACAGCAGTATCCAAACATGACACTTTGGGAAAGTTACACACTGTAAGATTGGACAAAAGGTACACCAGTATCCAAACATGACACTTTGGGAAAGTTACACACTGTAAAATGGGACAAAAGGTACAGCAGTATCCAAACATGACACTTTGGGAAAGTTACACACTGTAAGATGGGACAAAAGGTACAGCAGTATCCAAACATGACACTTTGGGAAAGTTACACACTGTAAGATTGGACAAAAGGTACAGCAGTATCCAAACATGACACTTTGGGAAAGTTACACACTGTAAGATTGGACAAAAGGTACAGCAGTATCCAAACATGACACTTTGGGAAAGTTACACACTGTAAGATGGGACAAAAGGTACAGCAGTATCCAAACATGGCACTTTGGGAAAGTTACACACTGTAAGATTGGACAAAAGGTACACCAGTATCCAAACATGACACTTTGGGAAAGTTACACACTGTAAGATGGGACAAAAGGTACAGCAGTATCCAAACATGACAATTTGGGAAAGTTACACACTGTAATATGGCACAAAAGGTACATCATTATCCAACCATGACACTTTGGGAAAGTTACACACTGTAAGATGGGACAAAAGGTACAGCAGTATCCAAACATGACACTTTGGGAAGTTACACACTGTAAGATTGGACAAAAGGTACACCAGTATCCAAACATGACACTTTGGGAAAGTTACACACTGTAAGATGGGACAAAAGGTACAACAGTATCCAAACATGACACTTTGGGAAAGTTACACACTGTAAGATTGGACAAAAGGTACACCAGTATCCAAACATGACACTTTGGGAAAGTTACACACTGTAAGATGGGACAAAAGGTACAGCAGTATCCAAACATGACACTTTGGGAAAGTTACACACTGTAAGATTGGACAAAAGGTACAGCAGTATCCAAACATGACACTTTGGGAAAGTTACACACTGTAAGATGGGACAAAAGGTACAGCAGTATCCAAACATGACACTTTGGGAAAGTTACACACTGTAAGATTGGACAAAAGGTACACCAGTATCCAAACATGACACTTTGGGAAAGTTACACACTGTAAGATGGGACAAAAGGTACAGCAGTATCCAAACATGACACTTTGGGAAAGTTACACACTGTAATATGGCACAAAAGGTACATCATTATCCAAACATGACACTTTGGGAAAGTTACACACTGTAATATGGCACAAAAGGTACACCAGTATCGAAACATGACACTTTGGGAAAGTTACACACTGTACGATGGGACAAAAGGTACACCAGTATCCAAACATGACACTTTGGGAAAGTTACACACTGTAAGATGGGACAAAAGGTACACCAGTATCCAAACAAGACACGAATCATTGACATTTGGTCTGTGTAGATTGTTTTTAATACATCAATACATTCTACCACTTAAATAAATGTTATTGCTATTACAAGTCTGGGATCTGAAATTAACAGTCCTTAATCAAAATTGATTAACAAAATCTTATCAGAGTTACTGGTTTTTTTTTTAGCATGACCAGTTCTTTTCTAAGTTATTGTTAAGTTTAGCCCGTACTTATCCATCAGAAGGTTCTAATTATGGGTCAAAATCGGAACGAAGGCCACACTTCAGAATTCTATAAAAGGTATCAATATCAATCCAGAATTGTATAGAAGGTATTATTAGAAGTCTGATTGGCAAATATGGGTAACCCTTTACGGCATTTTGTTAAAACAATGTACACGTAATTCATTATTTTTTTTCGTCACTGTGTTGCCCCCTCAATGTCTTTTTGTTATTTGTGTTGATTGCTTGTTGTCTCATAGAGTAGTTCCACTACATCTCGTTTTACTGAGAAAAATGGAGTCTTATTGATTAATTGATTGAGGATAAATATATACAAAATAAAATCTTGACTATTGTTGAAGACTGTAATGCACATATGTCACTTTCATTTTATTGCGTTAATAGAAAGCTCCTTTCTTAAATCTAAAACAAACTGACAACGCCATGGCTAAAAATGAAAAAGACAAACAAACAACAGCACACACGACACAACATAGAAAACTCAAGAATAAACAACACGAACCCCACCAAAAAACTAGGGGTGATCTCAGGTGCTCCGGAAGGGTAAGCAGATCCTGCTCCACATGCTGCACCCGTCGTGTTGCTTATGTGATAACAAATCCGGTAAATAGTCTAATTCGGTAGGTCACATTCATGAAAGGGAAGGGGATTGTAGTTACGACGTAAGGAACATATCCGATATCTTTGTGATACGGTTATTCCATAACGGTCAACCAACTCGTGATGGCGTCCGTAAAATTTACGAAGGGATGATTTCAACTTCATCATTTGGAACTCTTGGTTTAATAGCTTCCTTGTGAGCAGCAACTCTCTATCAAGAAAATAATGATAGGAAATGCAAGCACGGGAATATCGTATCAATTGGGAGATATATACCCCGTATGCAGGTGCTGCTGGAATGTTGCTACTTAGAAATGGAAAGTTCACAATTGGAAAGCTGAAATCATCTCTTTTGTCGTAATGTTTTGTTTTCAACCGACCCTCATTGTCAATTTCTAGATGTAAGTATGTTAACATTATCCATATTTCTTCTTTAAATCAACAAGAAAATGTAATACTGTCATTCCATGCTTGTTAAATCTGAGCATCAAAACATTTTCTCCTTGACATGTTAAATTATGAACTTTTTGATTTTTGAATATTGTTTCTCAAGATCTTTCAAGACTAATTCACAAAAGGTAATTCACCCATAAATCAAATAACCTATTTTCATTAAATCGACACTGCAAATATAAAATTATTATCATAATTCGTCCAGGTTTTTGCCATTTCGTTATTAGATATGTGTTATGTCACTTCCAATGCTGAAATATCTCGCCTGCTGTTCTGACCAAGATTAATTATAATGTCAAGAGTCTAAAAGGAAAAGTTTTCCCACAAGTATCACATGCAAATAACAGTACCAATGATCCATGCCAATGCGGTTAAGGTAGGGTAAACACTGCCTGACTGACTTGTATCCCCATTTCCATTCTCAATTCTATGTATATCTGACTATTATTCCATACACCAAATATATTTAGTTTACCTATTGGTTACATTAGTACCCAAGAAACAGACATCACAAGGAAAACTTTACATTGACAGATAAATATTAAAAATGAGGTCACGGTCAGATGATGCTAACCAGACTAAATGTACACATAAACAATTATTCCATTCACGAAATAAAGTTGACCTATTGCTTATCAAAGTATAGAAAAAGGCTTACCTGTTAAACTGGAAAACGTAACATTGAGCAATGAACCATTAACAATTATAAAGGACGAGTGAAATTTGCCAGACAGAGATGTACACCTTACAATCATTTCATAAACCAAATATAGTTGACATACTACTAAACACTATTTAAACAACAGACCAAAACACTAAAAATAAATATTGCCCAACGAACCATGAAAATGAAACCAAGTTCAGATGAAACCTGATAGACTGACATGTATACCTTACAATTATTCCATATTCCACATGTAAATTACCTGCAGCTTATAGTATAGTTATCAAAGGTTCCAGGATTATAATTTAATACGCCAGACGCGCGTTTCGTCTACATAAGACTCATCAGTGACGGTCATATCAAAACAGTATCTGCGAAACTAACCGAATCATGTAATTTTTTCATTGATCCTTGAAATAAGGTAAAAGTCAGTTGATCACTATCTGACAGAAATCATAACACACGTTAAGACCTTACAAGGAAGCCATATACTAAATATAGTTCATCTTGTATTCATAAGTGAGAAACTCACTTGATAAACATAAATATACCTTTTTTAAAAAGCAGTCGCTGAACCATGAAAATAAAGTCCAGGACAATGGACATATGAAGGACGATTGGGGCCAGGTTTAATTACAATACCCCTAGAAGAGAAGATTTATGCAAAGATAATGGAATGATCCAAAATAATCAGGATAAGCCACTCTGACATTTTTGGTTTTATAAAAGCTGAATTGGACATGCCATAATATCAGAACAGAAAAAAAGCACCAACACTAAAATACGATGTCTATACATCTAATTTAATTGTGGATGTAACGCGTCTTCTGATAGGCTGACTTTGTTATCTTATCAGCTCATAAATAGAATTTTGTCATGTGTTTTCATTGTTTAACCTGTTTAAAATGGAATTTAAAATTAAATTATAGAAATGACTGTAATATTTTTTTCTGTCTATTCGAAAAAACATAAAAAGTGTGGTGCACACTTTAAAATAACCCGCTACGCGGGTTATTCAGTGTGCACCAGCTTTTTGTGTTATTTCTTCATGGACAGAAATATTACAGTTATTCCTTAAAAAATATATTAAAAAACAGGTAAAGGCAGAAGATAATGTATCATATATTTCTACCATATTTTGATTGCTCGAATTATAAAGTGTTATTAAATTACAATCATTGTTGTATGATCAGGTGTTTAATCTTTTGCTACTATTGAAAGAAATCTGGAGTGTACATTCAGTTCTAAGGTCGCAGTAAGAATGGTAAAGTAAGTATACATTTGAATTTTTTAGACTGTCCCTCACTCTATTAGGTATAACATTTTGTTCATCTAGCTGTCAGACTAATGGGACAATGTCTATACCCTCTGCAAATGTGTAACGGATATATATTTATCTGTCCAACTGAAGGATTCTAATAAGTATGTTTTGACAGTTTTTTTAATGACCTTGACTACCAATGAGAGTCTTGCACGGTCAAAGTATCTATATAACTCTTGTGTAAAGGGGATATATTAAGCACCTTCATCTATAGAATCTAATGTGAACTGAATAATAAAACATGGGTTTTTCACAACTAGTGCCATCATTTTAGAGACATGTCTTTTTCTAGGGTTAAATGATTTTATAACATCAATTGTTTGAACACGTAATTGATGTTGTATCTTCTACTGAATATTCTTTCACCTTACTGTTTAATAAAACCATTGCATGTAAACAGTCTGTTACTATGTTTAAACTATATTTTGACAGGAATAATTTCTGCTGAATGAAGGTTTTTTTCTGATAATAATTCAGTTAATGATCAAAATCTAGTCTGACAAATAGTCATGACCTGTGCAGTTATAAGTAAGGCTATTTCCCACAAGATAACGTGATTACCAGTATTTAGTTAATATCAGTCAATCAAGTTTATTTTTCTATGGCTTTTAATCTGTAGCATTTTGACTAAAACAACCAAATTATTCATTGACTTTCAGATTACTTTGAAAAAGTGTTTTGTGGAAAATAATTAAACTAACTTGATCATATTTAAATAATGTGATATTTACACATTGGTAAGTTCATACTATGCGATAATTACTCAGTTGGCATCAACTTTTATCCTACAAGTAAATCTAAATTTTTCATAGAATTTAATTTGATTTGTAGATACCACCAACGACTACTGTTCCAGCCAAATCCCTAAAACAAATTATTGTAAAGACGCTTTCTCTGTCACGAAACTGCAACTTGGGCTGAAATCATTCAACTTGACATAAATCTTGATAAACTTTGATTTCTAGAATATCTCTTCATTTAAAGATCTTATATTTAGTAAAACATATGAGGAATTACAATCCGTTTTTATAAGTTTCAGTGAGAAATGATCTAAAAGCATTGACCATGTTGATATTTTGAAATATTGAGCCTTATTTCCATAGCTTAAAATTTCTTTCAAAAAGCGTTTAATTGTTGAAAATCAGTAGATATTGCCCAAAGATTAATGTTTTAAAAAAAAATAATTAACACTGAAATGTACAGTAATCTTTTTAAAAGAACGTCAAGTTTAGTAAATGACTTCAAATTCAGATAATTGTTTGTTATTCCATATTTCTTTCTACGTAATATTTTTCATTAACACCAAATGCACCTTTGTTTCTTAAACCCTGTTTAACAATTGGTTTTTTGTTCGTCTATGCTTCAAAACAATCTCCCTAATATTGACATGGAATAAATGCCTCTAACAGTTTTTTTTCCTTAATGAAAGTAATGCCAAGTTCATTATATATAATGACATCAGGGTTTTTTAGGGGGCGTATAACTGCCAAGCGTCTATAAACTGTATTGTAATTATAAGAGTAAAAAGTAACCAAAGCATGTAAACATTGTGCTGTCATGTGACGTCCTTAGTCAGTGGTTGTCGTCAGTAAATCTTAAGGATTTTGTCATTTAGGGAATAACTTACTGATGGCAAATCTTTGATAGTCTTTATAAAATTCTTTCACAACTTTCCAACACTCAGCGTTATTTTGAGATGTTCACATATTGATGACGAAAGTACAAAAAAATAAGGAGATGTGTTATGATTGCAAATGAGTCTATTAATCCACCTGAGACCAAAAGACGAGTATGTTTACAACATTATGTCATAGATCCGCCTTTAGCGAAACCTCTTCTGTATAGTCAGTTGTAATAGGCATGACAAAATACAACTATTCAAAGATCTTTCTACAGTGTTTAATCAATCATCTTAAAGAAGAAATTTATTTTAAGGACAATAAGTTTACATGAATTGTCCCTTAACCTATATGCTTTAAAATAATGTCATTTGGTGTTCTGCACTATGGAATTTGTTTTTAGAGTACGCGGGTTCTGAGCGGGTGTATCAGTCTGTCATGTTTTGTGATATATTTAAATATCAAAAACAAATCTGATGTCATTATAGGAATTGAACTGGATTAAGGAGAATGAACTGTGAGAGACATGTATTCCATGTTCAGATTGTATTGGAGTAAAAACGAACAAAACTTAAAGTTACACAGGCCTTAAGGTGGTACTAAACACCTTGGCCAAGATTAACTTGGCTCGTTTAATTTTCTTAAAATTTTGACAGCATATTTACTTTCACCCTTTGACAACAATATAAAAATTTAAAAAAACTTGAACCACATACATTCTCGGAAATATTTCATTGGATAAATAGCAGTTTGACAAACCTTAATTTTGATCATTGAGAAGCTAACTATTCTTTTACAATAAAACTTCAATAAGCTGATTTTACAGAGTTATCTCCCTGTAGTGGCAGGTACCACCTTAAGAAACAAAGGTCTGTGATATTAATCCAAGACATCTGTACAGACAATAATAAGCATATCAAACAAGTTGTAAAAGTTATACACTGTTAGATTGAACAAATGGTAAATCATTATCCAAACAAATATGACACAAAACACTGACACTTTATTGTCACCTGAGATCACCCCAGTTTTTGGTGGAGTTCGTGTTGCGTATTCTTAAGTTCTATATGGTGTGTCATGTGTACTATTGTTTGTCTGTTTGTCTTTTTCATTTTTGGCCATGGCGTTGTCAGTTTATTTTCGATTTATGAGCTTGGCTGTCCCTCTGGTATCTTTCGTCCCTCTTTATTGAATAAGGTCTGTGCAGATAGTTCTGTTTTTCAACAGACTGTCGGCATTCCAATGGGAACAAACTGTGCCCCTCTACTCGCCGACTTGTTTCTTTATTATTATGAGGCTGACTTCATGCAGGAACTTCTTAGGAAGAAAGATAAGAAGTTAGCAATATCCTTTAACTCTACTTTCCGCTATATAGATGATGTTCTTTCACTAAACAATTCAAAATTTGGTGACTATGTGGAACGCATCTATCCAATCGAACTAGAGATAAAGGATACTACAGATACAGTTAAGTCGGCTTCATATCTTGACTTACATCTAGAAATTGACAATGAGGGTCGGTTGAAAACAAAACTTTACGACAAAAGAGATGATTTCAGCTTTCCAATTGTGAACTTTCCATTTCTAAGTAGCAACATTCCAGCAGCACCTGCATACGGGGTATATATCTCCCAATTGATACGATATTCCCGTGCTTGCATTTCCTATCATGATTTTCTTGATAGAGGTTTGCTGCTCACAAGGAAGCTATGAAACCAAGAGTTCCAAATGGTGAAGTTGAAATCATCCCTTCGTAAATTTTACGGACGCCATCACGAGTTGGTTGACCGTTATGGAATAACCGTTTCACAAATGATATCGGATATGTTCCTTACGTCGTAACTACAATCCCCTTCCCTTTCATGAATATGACCTACCGAATTAGACTATATACCGGATTTGTAATCACTTAAGCAACACGACGGGTGCCACATGTGGAGCAGGATCTGCTTACCCTTCCGGAGCACCTGAGATCACCCCTAGTTTTTGGTGGGATTCGTGTTGTTTATTCTTTAGTTTTCTATGTTGTGTCGTGTGTACTATTGTTTTTCTGTTTGTCTTTTTTATTTTTAGCCATGGCGTTGTCAGTTTGTTTTAGATTTATGAGTTTGACTGTCCCTTTGGTATCTTTCGTCCCTCTTTTAATACATAAATGAATCATTCCACTCAATTTAGGGTTATCACTATTATGAAACTAACAGTCCTTAATAAAAAATAAATTAAAAAACCTTTCTTAGCATGACCAGTTATTTTATAAGTCATTGTTAAGTTAAGCCGGTACTTATCCATCAGAAGGTTATAATTATGGGACAGAATCAGAACAAAGGTTACACTTCGGAACTCTATAAAAGGTATCAAAATCTATTCTGAACTCTATAAAAGGTATCAAAATCTATTCTGAACTCTATAAAAGGTATAATTAGTAGTCTGATTGGCAAATTATAGGTAGTCCTTTACAGCCATGTGATACTAAATAAATGTACACAATTCATGACTTTTCCGTCAATGTGTTGCCCTTTCGATGTCTTTTGGTAATTTGTGTTGATTGTTTGTTGTCTCATAACTGTTTTCTACAAATATCCCCTTTTTCATAAAACAGGGACCTAATTAAGGATCAATATGACAAAACAAAACTGTATATATTGTTAAAGATTGTTATGTATTGCGAAGATGTTAATTTTGTTTTATTGTGTTAATATAAAGCTCTTTCCTTAACATATTTCTTTTTTCCTTTATTAATCTTACAAGCAAATAAAATACTGGCATTCCATGCTTGTTATATTTGAGCTTCAAAACATTTTCTCCTTGATATATTCAATTATAAACTTTTTGGTTATTTATTCACAATATATATATATATATATGTCAAGACTAATTCATATACAGTAATTTAACCATAGATTAAATAACCTATTTTTACTTAAACAATTGACATAGAAAATATGAAATTATTATCATAAAATTGAGAATGGAAATTGGGAATGTGTCAAAGAGACAACAACCCGACCATAGAATAGACAACATCAGCAGGTCACCAAAAGGTCTTCAATGCAGCGAGAAATTCCCGAACCCGGAGGTGTCCTTCAGCTGGCCCCTAAACAAATATACAAAAATAAACCAATATACTAGTTCAGTGATAATGAACGCCATACTTAAAATTAAAAATAATACTAGACTAACAAAGGCCAGAGGCTCCTGACTTGGAACAGGCGCAAACATGCGGCGGGGTTAAACATGTTTGTGAGATCTCAACCCTCCCCCTATACATCTAGCCAATGCAGGAAAGTAAACGCATAACAATACGCACATTAAAATTCAGTTCAAGAGAAGTCCGAGTCTGATGTCATAAGATGTAACTAAAGAAAATAAAACAAAATGACAATAATACATAAATAACAACAGACTACTAGCAGTTAACTGACATGCCAGCTCCAGACTTCAATTAAACTGATTGAAAGACTATGTCTTCATCATATGAATATCATACACAATCCTTCCCGTTAGGGGCTTAGTATCATACCATCATAACATATACGAGAAGAGCATAACCCGTGTCATGCCAACAACTGGTGTTTAAATAAATGTGTTTAGTTCCGCTGCAAAGACCCTCTAAGTGAATCAATATTAACGCCAAATATGCAATCTTTAATGACCTGACTACAGTATCGTAACTATGTTCCTTCTTAATAAGTCTATTTAAAGGTTTGAGGTGAATACTGACATTTTTGTGCTTTATAAAGAATATTTCCATAAAAAATTGGATGTGAAATACCTAAACGTATAAGAAGTCTGCATATTGAGCTATATTTACGAATAATGTCCTTATACCGATGATAACATTTATTTTTATTTTGCATACTTCATCTAAGTGTGTAGCTTGGTACGTTTTAAACACTTAATACCCAAGGACAATTGGGGGCCAGGTTTGATTGCATAACCCCCAGAAAAGACGATTTTGGGCAACAAAAATGGAATGATCTTAAATACTATGAATAAGCCACTCTTGCAATTTATGTCAGGTTTTAGAGCTAAATAGTTTATGCAATACTATCAGAATAGAAGAAAAAACATCAATACAAAAATGTCATGTATTTAAATGTAAACTATTGGAAACAACACGTTATTAATTTCTTGCATCCGAAGCGCTTTTCATCAGAAACGCTCAAAGCCAAACATTTGAAATCCGAAGCTGTATATGTACCGAAACCGTTGAAGAGCTATATGTCAAAAATACCTAAAATTCTTCTAAAGCCAACTATGCCTGAGACATTGAAACCTTAGTTTCTTGATAATTTTGAAATTTATAAACGGACAATTTTAGTAAAGTTTGTTAAATCATATCAGTACGGAAATATTGACTACTGAGCTAATAGATTTAAAAAACCCAGGTAAAAACAGAAATAAATTATGAAAATAATGATTTAAACCATATTTTGACAATCAGAATTATAAAGTGTTATCAAAGTACAATATTGTATGATCAGGTGTTAAAGATTTAATCAGTTTCAACGTCTCAGTTAGAATGGAATAGTAAGTATACATATGAACATTCAAACTGGCCCTTACTTAATAAGGTATATATGTTGTTTCTCTGACTACCAGATAATCCTAATTGTTATGTCTATATAAAAAAAAAGAAGAAGAGGTATAATTGCCAATGAGACAACTCTCCACAAGAGACCATTAAATTACCAAAGATTTAAAAAATTAACAATTATATGTCACCGTACGGCCTTCAAAAATGAGCAAAGCTCATACCACATAGTCAGCTATAAAAGGCCACGAAATGACAATGTAAAACAATTCAAACGAGAAAACGGCCTTATTTATTTTTAAAAATGAACGAAAAACAAATACGTTACACATAAACAAACGACAACAACTGATTTACAAGCTCCTGACTGTTTGTTTTTTTAAACACATTGAATTCAAATGAGGGTCTTGCACGGTCGCAGTTTGTCTATAAAAAATTGAAAACAACACGTTAAATAATGTCTTGCGTCCGACGCGCTTTTCTGGATTTAGCTTCATCAGGAACGGTCAAAGCCAAACAATTGAAATCCGAAGATGTATAACTACCGAAAACGTTGGAGAGCTATATGTCAAAAATTCCTAAAATAATTAGCCAGATTCATCTAAACCCAACTTTGCCTGAGGGAGTTGAAACCTTAGTTTCTTAATAATTTCGAAATTTATAAACGGACAATTTTAGTAAGGTTTGTTAAATCATGTACGTACCGAAGCACTGAATCTTGTGTAAAGGTGGTATATTTAATACCTACATCAACATCAACGTCAAAAGCATTCAATCGCGTAGTGGAATTAAATATTTGTGGATTCTTATAAATTCTATATATAACTTTCAATCTCGGTCTATTTCTGAAATTTATTCTTACATTCTTTTGATTTTTCAATCCTATATGCTAACATTGCCTATATGTAAATATTCAAATTGTTTGTATTTTCTGACGTCAGACACACAAATCAATGAATGCGTTTGTAGATAGATAGTTTAGTGTTCTGTTAAATTATTCCTTTTAAAATTGTTATACGATGATGACTGATATACCAATGCTTTTACTATTTTATTTATTGTGTCTGTTTAGTTAACGGTTCAATGTAAATATAACGGAATTTGATGAGACTGTCATCAAAGTGAGAGGGGTAGCGCTATAAAACCAGGTTTAATCCACCATTTTCTACATTTGAAAATGCCTGTACAAAGTCAGGAATATGACAGTTCTTGTCCATTCGTTTTTTATGCGTTTTGTTATTTGATTTTGCCATGTGATTATGGACTTTCCGAATTGATTTTCCTCTAAGTTCAGTATTTTTATAATTTTACTTTTTAAATGGTTAGGTTAGATAAGGAATTTTGTAACCACAAATTACCCTTACTAGACTCTTTCATTTATATGAAGATATAGTATGGTGTTTGGCTAAACATGGCTACCACTACAAGGAGATAACTCTGTAAAATCAGCTTTACGTTTTGTTGACGTTGTATTGTTAAAGCAATAGAAAGCTTCTCAAAGATCAAAATTAAACTGCTATTTATCCAATGAAAATTTTCCAAGATTTTTTAAATTTTTATATTGCTGTCAAAGGGTGAGAGTAAATATTTTGTCTCAATGATTAAACGTTGAACAAGCCAAATTAATTTTAGCCAATAAGTTCCCACCTTAAGCCCTGTGTAACTCTTAGTTTTGATTGTCTGTACTCCAATACAATCTCCCAAATTTTTACATGGAAAACACCCGCTCAGAATCATGCACACTCTAAAAACAAATTTCTTCCTGTTGATCACCAAACGACCTTTTGTGTAAAGTCTATGAGTTTAGGGACAATTCATGTCAACTTACTGGTCCTTATAATAAACTTCTTCATTAAGATGATTGTTTAAATACTGAAGGAAGATCTTTGAAAAGTTATATTTTGTCATGCTTATTACAATTTACTATACAGAAGAGGTTTTGCTAAAGGCAGAACTATGACCTATTGTTGTAAACATCCTCGTCTTTGGGTCTCAGGTGGATAAATAGTCTCATTTGCAATCCTAACACATTTCCTTACTTTTTTGTACTTTCGTCATCAATATATGAACATCTCAAAATAACCCCGAGTGTAGTAAAGTTGTGAATGAATTTTATAAAGACTATCAAAGATTTGCCATCAGCAAGTAATTCCCTAAATGAAAAAAATCATTAAACTGTACTGACGACAACCATTTACAATTTCAATTACAAAATTGACCATGTTGATCTTTTGAAAGTTTAAAAGAAATAATTCAAAAACTGAAATTTGAAAATTTTGATTGCAATTACCATCTAAATATTTACCTTTCACATGACAACTCTAATACCATTTTGATAAATAAATTCTTAGCAAATCATTCGTAATAACAAAGTGGAAATGATAATCAGTAGAAATTGCCCCAAGATTTGAAAAATAAATTGAAACTGAAATGTATAATTCACTTGTGTTTGTTTTGTTTTCAAAGAGTTTTATTTATCTTGTACTTTACAGGAGTCAACACAGGAAGCTAGGATCATTGAACTGCTGCCAAAGAAACTCCTACAGAAATTTTTTAAGAGAAAGTCAATTTAAGTAAATGACTTCAAATTCAGATTAATGTTTGTTTATTCAATATTTCTTTCTTATTAATATTTTGTATCAACACCAAATGCCCTTTTGTTTCTTAAAGCCTGTTTAACTCTAACTTTTTAGTTCTTCTATACTTCAAAACAACCTAATTTATATTGACATGGAATCAATGCCTCTAACATTTCATTTTCCTTAATGAATGTAATGCCAAGTTCATTTTATACAATGACATCAGGTTTTTTTGGAAGCGTATAACTGCCAAGCGTCCAAACTGTATCGTAACAAACAGAGTAAAAACTAACAAAAGCATGTTAACATTGTGCTGTCATGTTACGTCCTTAGTCAGGAAAATTGTAAGTGGTTGTCGTCAGTACAGTTTAATGATTTTGTCATTTAGAGAATTACTTGCTGATGTCAAATCTTTGATAGTCTTTATGAAATTCATTCACAACTTTACTACACTCAGTGTTATTACGATATTTACATATTGATCACAAAAGTACAAAAAAGTAAGGAGATGTTCTATGATTGCCAATCAGACTATTTATCCACCTGATACCAAAGACAAGGATGTTTTTAATTATATGTCATGGTACATGTACCGCCTTTATTAAAACCAATTCCGTATAGTAAGTTATAATAGCCATGACAAAAATTAAAATAATTCAAAGATCTTTCTACAGTTTTAAATCAATGACCCTAAAGAAGAAGTTTATTCTAAGGTCCAATACATTTATATGAATTGTTCCTTAACTTACAGTCTTTAAGAAACAAAAGGTCATATGGTGTTCTGCATAATGAAATTTGGTATAAGAGCGTAACTTGTTATCAAGGTAAACACTTTTTATGCAAATCTTTATCTTTATTGCTTTGTAGTCATAGGTTGCTTGATGAACATTTCGACAAAAGGTCATCCGAAAAGAAGCAAATTTTGAGATAAAAACGGCAGGTGACTGAAAAAAGGCACGGGCGTTAATAAAAAAAAAAGGGGCGGGCACTGCGCCCTGTTTAAACTTTGTAGCAGTTATATTCGTCTAGTAGTGTTTTGTGATAAACCAAAGATAAACCTGATAACAGGATATAAGATGAACTTTAGAGGCATCTAATCCATGTCAATATTAGGGAGATTGAGTATAGCCGACCATATTTAAGAGCTACACAGACTTTGAGATACAAAAGGTCATTTGGTGTTAATCTGCAAGAAACTGTCAAAAATAATGTTTCATACTTCCTCTTTGTAACAATGAACGAGTCTAGCTAGGGTAATTTGTTGTAACAAAATTCCTTATCTTATAATTATTCATAGAATAAAACAGATTAAGTTCGCCAAAATTCTAAGACATCTGTACAGATAATACAATTAGCAGGGAGTTAACAAACAATTTAGGGAAATTACACACTGTAAGATGGGACAAAAGGTACACCAGTATCAAAAAATGACACTTTGGGAAAGTTACACACTGTAATATGACACAAAAGGTACATCATTATCCAAACATTACACTTTGGGAAAGTTACACACTTACACTGGCACAAAAGGTACATCATTATCCAAATATGACACTTTGGGAAATTTACACACTGTAATATGGCACAAAAGGTATATCATTATCCAACATGACACTTTGGGAAAGTTACACTCTGTAATGTGGCCCAAAAGGTACATCATTATCCAAACATGACTCTTTAAGAAAGTTACACACTGTAATATGGCACAAAAGGTACACCAGTATTCAAACATGACACTTTGGGAAAATTACACACTGTAAGATGGGACAAAAGGTACACCAGTATCCAAACATGACACTTTAGGAAAGTTACACACTGTAAGATGGGACAAAAGGTACACCAGTATCCAAACAGGACACTTTAGGAAAGTTACACACTGTAAGATGGGACAAAAGGTACACCAGTATCCTAACATGACACTTTGGGAAAGTTACACACTGTAAGATGGGAAAAAAGGTACACCAGTATCCAAACATGACACATTGGGAAAGTTACACACTGTAAAATGACACAAAAGGTACATCATTATCCAAACATTACAATTTGGGAAAGTAACAAACTTACTATGGCACAAAAGGTGCATCATTATCCAAACATGACACTTTGGGAAATTTACGCACTGTAATATGGCACAAAAGGTACATCATTATCCAAACATGACACTTTAGGAAAGTTACACTCTGTTATATGGCACAAAAGGTACATCATTATCCAAACATGACTCTTTGAGAAAGTTACACAATGTAATATGGCACAAAAGGTACACCAGTATTCTAACATGACACTTTCGGAAAGTTACACACTGTAAGATGGGACAAAAGGTACACCAGTATCAAAACAGGACACTTTAGGAAAGTTACACACTGTAAGATGGGACAAAAGGTACACCAGAATCAAAATATGACACTTTAGGAAAGTTACACACTGTAAGATGGGACAAAAGGTACACCAGTATCCAAACATGACACTTTGGGAAAGTTACACACTGTAAGATGGGACAAAAGGTACACCAGTATCCTAAGAAGACACGAATCATTGACATTTGAATAAGGTCTGTGTAGATTGTTTTCAATACATCAATAAATTCTACCACTTGAATAAATGTTATTGCTATTACAAGTCTGGGATCTGAAATTAACAGTCCTAAATCAAAATTGATTAACAAAATCTTATCAGAGTTACTGGGTTTTTTTAGCATGACCAGTTCTTTTCTAAGTTATTGTTAAGTTAAACCAGTACGTATCCATCAGAAGGTTCTAATTCTGGTTGAAAATCGGAACGAAGGCCGCACTTCAGAACTTCAGAATTCTATAAAAGGTATCAATATCAATCCAGAATTGTATAGAAGGTATGATTAGAAGTCTGATTGGCAAATATGGGTAGCCCTTTACGGCATTTTGTGAAAACAATGTACACGTAAGTCATTACTTTTCCGTCAATGTATTGCCTCCTTAATGTCTTTTCGTTATTTGTGTTGATTGCTTGTTGTCTCATAGATTATTTCCACGATATCTCGTTTTACTGAATCTAATTGATTAATTGATTGAGGATAAATATATACAAAATAAAATCTTGACTATTGTTGAAGACTGTAATGCACATATGTCACTTTCATTTTATTGCGTTAATAGAAAGCTCCTTTCTTAACACATTCCGTTTTTCTTCTGTTAAATCAACAAGAAAATGTTATACTGTCATTCCATGCTTGTTAAATATCAGCATCAAAACATTTTCTCCTTCACATGTTAAATTATAAACTTTTTGATTTTTGAATATTGTTTCTCAATATCTTTCCATACAACGTATTTTGTATAGATAGTGTTGTGCGCGGTACAGTACATTCTATTGAAAATGTACTATCTTCTTCGTAATAAAAAGTGTTGTGCGCAGCACAGAACATTTAGTTACAGAATAAACATGGAATTTATTACAAATTTCAAGCACAAGAAATTATGCAAATTCCAATATTCAAAAGTTCAAATTAATAGCCTGTTATCTGTACAACTTAAAAAAATGTTCAGACAATTTAAATATTGTTTTTCCTTGTAATCGGAATGTAATCAAAAGTAATCAGAATACCAAGGGATATAGAAAAGTAATTGATTAAATTAAATTACATGCAATCAGATTTTTGGCTGATTAATGATTACACTGATTACTTGGGAAATTGTAATCAATTACAGATGATTAATGATTACAATTACAATTACCCCAACTCTGTTTCGTTATTAGATATGTGTTATGTCACTTCTAATTGCTGAAAAGTCTCGCCTGCTTTACTGACCAAGATTATTTATAATGTCAGGAGTCTAAAAGGAAAAGTTTTCCCACAAGTATCAAATGCAAATAACAGTACCAATGATCCATGACAATGCGGTCAAGGTCAGGTAAACACTGCCTGACAGACTTTTATCCCTGTTCCATTCTCAATTCTATGTATACCTGACTATTATTCCATACACCAAATATATAGTTTACCTATTGGTTATATTAGTACCCAAAAAACAGACATCACAAGGAAAACTTTACATTGACAGATACATATTAAAAATGAGGTCACGGTCAGATGATGCTAACCAGACTTAATGTACACATAAACAATTAGTCCATTCACGACATAAAGTTGACCTATTGCTTATCAAAGTATAGAAAAAGGCTTACCTGTTAAACTGGAAAACGTAATATTGAGCAATGAACCATTAACATAATATAAAGGACGGGTGAAATCTGCCAGACAGACAAGTACACCTTACAATCATTTTATAATCCAAATATAGTTGCCCTACTACTAAATACTCTTTAAATAACAGATCAAAACACTAAAAATAAATATTGCCAAACGAACTATGAAAACAAAGCCAAGTTCAGATGAAACCTGACAGACTTAAATGTATACCTTACAATCATTCCATACACTACATATAACTGACCTGCAGTTTATAGTATCTAAGAAACTAACCTAATCATGGATTTTTTTACTTTTTTCACTGAGCCATGAAATGAGGTCGAGGTCAGGGGAACACTGCCTGACAGACATCGCCACACATGAACTCCTTGCAGGGAACTCATATACCAAATAAAGTTCATCTTGTACTCATAAGTGAGAAACTCACTTGACAAAACAAAATTATACCTTTTTTTAAAAGCAGTTCTGCTGAACCATGAAAATGAAGTCAAGGACAATGGAAATATGATTAACCAAAACTTCTTCTGAAATATTTTAGCTCTGCCAAATTTTAACTATAGTATACAGGTTTTAAATATCTTTGCAATTTCTCCCATTTTATCCTTTGTTCACTTCATAGTTCTGGCGGCTATTCTTTTTGACAAAGTGCAATTTTTGGACACATTTTTTACACTTAATGTCCCCCGAGTACGAATGGGCAAGGTTTTTTTTTATTACAGTACCCCAATAAAAGAAGATTTTGCGAAAGACAAATGAATGATCCAAAAACACTAAAATACCATGTATGTACATGTACTAGATAAAAACAAAAACACAAGTAAAGACAAAACGATAATATGAGAGTACTGTATACAAGATTTCTATTATACTTCGACAGTCAGAATTATATAAGTTTTAACAAACTAAAAAATAGTATGATCAGGTTTTAAACATTTTGCAGCAATTTTTGCAGCAATCGCACAGATATCTCTTTATCTGAAGTGTGCAATCAGTTTCAAGGTCTCAGGTAGAATGGTAAAGTAAGTATACATTTGAACATTTAAGCTGTCCCTTACTTAATAGAAGGTAAATCCAGAAAAGCACTTCGGACCCATGAAATTATTAAACGTGTTGTTTTCATTTTTTTAATTAGGTAGATAATTTGTTCATCTAGATGTCGACTGATCATAATGGGATATGTCTAGACCCCTTGCAATAGTGTAAAGGGTATATATTTAGCTGTCAGACTGAAAGATCCTAATGAGTATGTCTTTTAAGGTTGATTTTCTATGGCCTTGACTACCAATGTATGTCTTATACGATCGGAGTATGTCTATAACTCTTGTGTAAAGAGGTATATTTAGTACCTATATCAATAGAAGTTAATGTCTTGTACGATCGGAGTATGTCTATAACTCTTGTGTAAAGGGGTATATTTAGTACCTATATCAATAGAAGTTAATGTCAACTGTCTAATAAAACAAATAGTTTTTTCTCAGGTTGTGCCATCATTGTAGAGAAATGTCTTTTTCCGGAGTTAAATGATGAAATAACATCAATAGTTCAGACACATAATTGATGCAGATACTTCTATTAAATAACCTTTCACTTTGAATAAAAACGTTGCATGTAAACAGTCTGTTACTTGTGTTCTATCAATACACTGCTCATTTTGACTGGAACAATTTTTGTTAAATGAAAGTTTTTTTTCTGATAATGATTTTTAGGTAAATGATAATCTAATCTGTCACGGAAGCTTATTTTATCTCCTTGCACTTTTACGACTTGACTATGATTTTATACAGAAGTCTATTAAAATGTCTTGTTCGTTATGATAAAATCAAACTGCAATTTGGTTAGAATTTTCAAAAAACTGCAATAGATGGCAAGCAAAACGTACATGGAAGTCGCACTAATAAAGAACAAAATTAAGTATGTTGGGAATAAACAAGCAATGCTCGAAATATATTCACCACACCGTATATTAGAATGTAAATTTCGTAAAATAAATAAAATTATCAGTTATGTAGAGTCGAGAACTGTTCAAATTAAGACGTTTGACAGGGTTTTTTTTTCTTTCTTTCTGAAAGCATTTAAAAATATCTCCCACATGAAACATGAACAACTGCTCGACATCTGGGGTCGGTATGTTTCCCCAAACCCCTGTACAATTTAATGCCTCCTTTTAAACAAGTTCTCATTTTAGGCCCTGCTAGAAAGACATAGCTTAATCTAAGATGTGTTTATTTGTTATTAAATTTTTTTAAATTTGTGACTTTTTGTTTTTTCTCAAAATTAATTTTTAAAAAATTTCAATGGAAACTCAAATGTTTAATTTTATCTTGTCATTCATAGAAGTCAGCACAGAAAGCAATGATCAATGGTAAAGACACTCTTACAACATTTTTAAGAGAAAGTCGAGTTTAGGAAATTACTTAAAATTCAGATAAATTATGATCTTATAAGGAAATCTTGCTAAAGAATCAAACAATGATTATTTATTCATATTTGTCAATAGAATCGACCAATAAACCATGAAAATGAGGTAAAGGACGGATGAAATTAGCCAGACAGAGATATACACCTCACAATCATTTCATAAACCAAATATAGTTGACATACTACTAAACACTATTTAAACAACAGACCAAAAACACTAAAAATAAATATTGCCCAACGTACCATGAAAATGGTACCAAGTTCAAATGAAACCTGACAGACTGACATGTAAACCTTACAATTATTCCATATTCCACATGTAAATTACATGCAGCTTATAGTATAGTTATCAAAGGTTCCAGGATTATAATTTAATACGCCAGACGCGCGTTTCGTCTACATAAGACTCATCAGTGACGCTCATATCAAAACAGTATCTGCGAAACTAATCGAATCATGTAATTTTTTTTTTATTAATCCATGAAATGAGGTTAAAGTCAGGTGAACACTTTCTGACAAAAATCATAAGACACATTAAGACCTTAAAGCTACCTATAAAGGAAGCCATATACCAAATATAGTTCATCTTGTATTCATAAGTGAGAAACTCACTTGATAAAAATAAATATACCTTTTTTAAAAAGCAGTCGCTGAACCATGAAAATAAAGTCCAGGACAATGGATATACGAAGGACGATTAGGGTCAGGTTTTATTACAATACCCGTAGAAGAGAAGATTTATGCAAAGATAATGGAATGATCCACAATAATGAGAATAAGCCACTCTGAGATTTTTGGTTTTATAAAAGCTGAATTGGACATGCCATGATATCAGAACAGAGAAAAAGCATCAACACTAAAATTAGATATAATTTTGTCATGTGTTTTCATTGTTTGTCCTGTTTAAAATGGAATTTAGAATTAAATTATAAAAAATGACTGTAATATTTTTCCTGTCTATTCGAAATAACATAAGAAATGTGGTTTACACTTTAAAATAACCGGTTACGCGGGTTATTCAGTGTGCACTAGATTGTTTGTGTTATTTCTTCATGGACAGAAATATTACAGTCATTCCTTAAGTAATATATTAAAATACAGGTAAAGGCAGAAGATAATGTATTATATATTTCTACCATATTTTGACTGTTAAATTATAAAGTGTTATTGAATTACAATCATTGTTGTATAAAGGTGTTTAATCTTTTGCTACTATTGAAAGAAATCTGGAGTGTGCATTCAGTTCTAAGGTCGTAGTAAGAATGGTAAAGTAAGTATACATTTGAATTATTTAGACTGTCTCTCGCTTAATATTAGGTAGATCATTTTGTTCATCTAGCTGTCAGACTAATGGGACAATGTCTATACCCCTTTCAAATGTGTAACGGATATATATATTTATCTGTCAAATTTAAGGATCCTTATAAGTATATTTTGAAAGGTTTTGTAATGACCTTGACCACCAAAAGAGGGATTTGCACGATCGGAGTATGTCTAAAACTCTAGTGTAAAGGGGATATATTAAGCACCTTCATCTATAGAATCTAGAAACTGTATATTAAAACATATGGGTTTTTCTCAACTAGTGCCATCATTTTAGAGGCATGTCTTTTTCTAGAGTTAAATGATTTAATAACATCAATAGTTTGAACACATAATTGATGTTGTATCTTCTACTGAATATTCTTTCACCTTACTGTTTAATAAAACCATTGCATGTAAACAGTCTGTTACTATGTTCAAACTACATTTTGACAGGAATAATTTCTTCTGAATGAAGGTTTTTTTCTGATAATAATTCAGTTAATGATCAATATCTAATCTGACAAATAGTCATGACCTGTGCAGTAATAAGTAAGGCTATTTCCCACAAGATAACATGATTATTAGTAGTTAGTTAATATCAGTCAATCAAGTTTATTTTTCTATGGCTTTCAATCTGTAAGCATTTTGACTAAGACAACCAAATTATTCATTGACTTTCAGAACGCTTTGACAAAATGTTATGTGGAAAATAATTAAACTGACTTGATCATATTTAAATAATGTGATATTTACACATTGGGTAAGTTCATACTATTGCGATATTTACTCAGTTGGCGTCAACTTTTATCTTACAAGTATATCTAAATTCATAGTATTTAATTAAATTTGTAGATACCACCAACGACTACTGTTCCTGCCAAATCCCTAAAACAATTATTGTAAAGAAGATTTCTCTGTCACGAAACTGCAACTTGAGCTGAAATCATTCAATTTGAAATAACACTTGATAAACTTTAATTTCTAAAGCAACTTTTCATTTAAAGATCTTATATTTAGTAAAACATATGAAAAATTACAATACGGTTTTATTAGTTTCAGCGATAAATAATCTAAAATCATTGATCATGTTTATATTTTGAAATATTGAGCCTTATCTCCATAGCTTAAAAATATCTTTCAAAAAGCGTTGAAGCATGCACCTAAAAAGCATTTAATTTGTTGAAAATCAGTAGATATTGCCCCAAGATTAATGTTTAAAAAACAATTAACACTGAAATGTATCATACATTAGTGTCTGTTTTGTTTTCAAAGAGTTTTATTTATCTTGCACTTTACAAAAGTCAGCACAGAAAGCTCACGTTATGATCAATGAAGTGCTGGTTAAGAAACTTCTACAGCAATCTTTTTAAGAGAACGTCAAGTTTAGTAAATGAATTCAAATTCAGATAAATGTTTGTTTATTTCATATTTCTTTCTAAGTAATATTTTTCATTAACACCAAATGCCCTTTTGTTTCTTAAAGCCTGTGTAACTCTTGGTTTTTTGTTCGTCTATACTTCAAAATAATCTCTCTAATATTGACATGGAATAAATGCCTCCAACGGGTTTGTTTCTTTAATGAAGGTAATGCCAAGTTCATTTATATATAATGACATCAGGTTTTTTTTTAGGCATATAACTGCCAAGCGTCTATAAACTGTATTGTAACTATCAGAGTTAAAAGTAAACAAATCATGTAAACATTGTGCTGTTATGTGAAGTCCTTAGTCAGGAAAATTGTAAGTGGTTGTCGTCAGTACAGTTGAATTATTTTGTCATTTAGGAAATTACTTGCTGATGGCAAATCTTTGATAGTCTTTATAAAATTCATTCACAAATTTACTACACTCACATTTATTTTGAGATGTTCACATATTGATGACGAAAGTACAAAAAAGTAAGAAGATGTGTTATGATTGCAAATTAGACTATTTATCAACCTGAGACCCAAAGACGAGGATGTTTACAACAATATGTCATAGTTCCGCCTTTAGCAAAACCTCTTAAGTATAATAAGTTGTAATAGGCATGACAAAATACAACTATTCATATAGGTCATAGTTCCGCCTTTAAAAAAAACCTATTCTGTATAGTAAGAAATAAAATTCTTGACAGAATGAAACTATTCAAAGATCATTCTACAGTTTTAAAATTAATACACTTAAAAAAACGTTTATTCTAAGGACAAAAAAGTTTACATAAATTGTGTTTCAAGTTACAGGTTTTAAGAAACAAAAGGTAATTTGATGTTCTACTAAATGTAATTTGGAATGTGTGCATGTGTATATGAGCTGGTGTATAAATAAAGGCAACAGTAGTATACCGCTGTTCAAAACTCATAAATCCAGGGACAAAAACAAAATCGGGGTAACAAACTAAAACCGAGGGAAACGCATTAAATATAAGAGGAGAACAACGACATAACACCGAAACGTAACACACACAGAAACGGACCAAGCATCAGACAAAACACCACGAGAATAACAAATATAACATGAAAACCAAATACATGAATTTGGGATAGACAAGTACCGTGCCACGTCTGATCTCAATATCTCAAAAATAAGAGAAAACACAAACGACTCAACGTTAAAATGCAACACACACAGAAACGAACAATAATATAACAATGGCCATCTTCCTGACTTGGTACAGGACACTTTTAAAGGGGAATAAAAGTGGTGGGTTGAACCTGGTTTTGTGGCATGCCAAACCTCGCACTCTAATGGCAAAGTTAAATATAACATTGTAATGACAACATAATATTACAGGACTACAATACAAATAAATAGGAGAACATATTAGACAAAGAAAAACATGATTAATAGATAACAAAAAGCATCAGGTTTAAAATTCAATACGCCAAAAACGCGCCTTGTCCACACAGGACTTACAAGTGACGCCCAGATATAAAAGATCGAAAGTGAAAAAAGTACAAAGTTTTACAGCACTGGAGATAAAAAGTTGAAAAGGTTTCGCCAAATACGGCATTGTTTTTATGCCCGGGATAAGAACATTCTTATTATATAGAACAATTCATGCTATTGCAAACAGTAAATTTTATCAAATGAATATGAAAGAGATATACATAAAGAAACTGAAGTATTAACTAATTACAGAAAACTAAACCCGAATACATAACGCCCAGATATAAAAGATCGAAAGTGAAAAAGGTACAAAGTTGTACAGCACTGAAGATCAAAAGTTGAAAAGGTTTCGCCAAATACGGCATTGTTTTTATGCCCGGGATAAGAACATCCTTATTATATAGAACAATTCATGTTATTGCAAACAGTAAATTTTAACAAATGAATATGAAAGAGATATACATAATGAAACTGAAGTATTAACTAATTACAGAAAACTAAACACGAATACATAATGCTATTAAAGTTTAACACAGAATAGACACCCCCGAATCAGTCCAGGCGTCAACGTAATTACAAAAATGTGACGTCACATACGATGGCGAAAAGGTACAAACGTTATGCCACATTTGAATTTATGAAATTTAGAAACAGCATGACGTCACATATGAAAAACTATCAAAGTGAGATAGAATAAGGATTGATTTAAGATTATATCAGAACTAAATACTGATAATTAATTTAAACAAAATGCATATTGCAATACTTATTAATAGCAATTAACTGTAATATATATATGTCCAGTTTGTTATGAATCCAACTTCAAACGTAAATAATCGTACAAAATTTAATATAATTAATAAAGGCGGTGATTAATTTTTCTATCCGTAACACCTAAATATAATAAAAAGACGTCAACACATTTGACAAAATCCGATGAGAATTACAAATATAACATTAAACATGTAAACTAAATACATGAATTTGGGATAAACAAGTACAGAAACACGTCTTATAGTAATGCGAATTCACATTCAGCAAAACAGTCACAATCGGGAATAAGTCACGTTTGGTAATTAAAAGATTAGACGACATAATGACAAACCACAATCTACCATGTGGTAAAAATGTCCTTAGCTAGTTTGGTTAAAGAGACATCATATGGATCCACCAATTCGTGATGGTGTCCATAAAATTTACGGAGTGTCAATTTTAATCTGTCCTCCTCATAACTTTGTTGGAGCAGTTTCTGCGTAAGGAGCACACTCCTGTATATGAAGTCCGTATAGTGTGAACAAGCACGTGAATAACGTATCAATTGTGATATGTAAACACCATACGAAGGGGCAGAGGGTATGTTACTGCTGAGAAATGGGAAATTGATAATTGGGAAGTTGAAATCGTCCCGTTTATCATAGATTTTCGTGTGAAGTCGTCCATCTACGTCAATATTGAGGAAAAGATCAAGGTATGAAGCAGTCCTTCTAGTATCAGTAGTATCCTTAATTTCAAGTTCACTGGGATATATGAGATGTAAGTATAGGCTGAAGTATGGGTTGTTCAATGATAAAACATCATCAATATATCGGAAAGTAAAATTAAAGAATTTCGCAAGGTGCTTTTTCTTTTTGTCTTTAAGAAGGTTCTGAATAAATTCTGCTTCATACGAATACAAAAACAAATCAGCCAGCAGGGGTGCACAATTAGTACCCATTGGAATACCAACTGTCTGTTGAAATATAAATCCTCCAAACTCAACAAATATATTGTCGATATAAGTATAAGTCTTTCAGTGTTGGTAATGAACAAAAGATAAACCTGATGTCATTACATAATATGAACTTGATTAGGGAGAATAAATTGTAAGAGGCATGTATTCCATATCAAAACTTGGGAGTTTGAATTAAAATGTAGACTAACGAAAACTAAGAGTCTTAGGACACAAACGGTCTTTTGTGTTAATCTTCGAGAAACTGTCAAAAATAAAGTTCGTGGATAGGTGACTGAATTTTCAGAGTAACTGTTTTTTTAGCATGACCTGTTATTGTTAGTTTAAGCCAGTTTTAATTTATCAGAAGGTTTAATTTTTGGGACAGAAACATAACAAACGATACACATCAAAACTCTATAAAAGGTATCAATAGCATTTCATAATTCTATAAAAGGTATTATAAGAAGTCGAATAGGAAAATATAGTTAGTCCTTTACAGTATTATGATAAGTAAATGAACACATAAATTCCGAACTTTTCCGTCAGTGTGTTGCCCTCTCAATGTCTTTTGGTTAATTGTGGTTGCTTGCTTGTTGTCTCAAAGATGTTTTCTCCACATTTCATTTTATTAAAAATAATGTAACCTTATTAAGGATCAGTATATACAAAAACAAAATATTAGCCTATTGTTGAAGATTGTAATGCACAGCTGTCACTTTTTCTTTTATCGTGGTAATAGAAAGCTGTTTTTCTAACAAATTTATTTTTCTTCTATTAAAAAGGAAAATCACAAAAATACTGAACTCCGATGAAAATTCAAAACGGAAAGTCCCTAATCAAATAGCAAAATAAAATGATAAAACATATCAAACGAATGGACAACAACTGTCATATGCCTGGCTTTGTACAGTTATTTTCAAATGAAGAAAATGCTGGATTTAACTTGGTTTTATAGCGCTAAACCTCGCAACTACATGTATATACATAATTGAATTTGAAGCGGCTATCATACTTTAGAGATGTTTAATGAAGAAAAAACATCAACACTAAAAGATAATATGACAATAATGTATCAAATATTTCTACCATATTTTGACTGTCAGAATTATAAAGTGTTATCACAGTAAAAAGTTGAATGCTTTAAACGTTTGCTACTCTTGAAATACATATCTCCATATTTGGAGTGTGCGATCAGTTACAAGGTCTCAGTAAGAATGGTAGAGTAAGTATAATTTGAATTTTCAGAGTGCCCCTTTCCTAAAAAGGTAGATATTTATGTTCATGTAGCTGTCAGACTAATGGGACAAAGTCTAGACCCCTTGCAATTGTGTGACGGAGCTATCTTTAGCTGTCAAACTGAAGGATTCTAATTAGTATTTCTATGACAAGTTTTTTTTAATGACCTTGACTACCAATGAGAGCCTTGCAAGGTCGAAGTATCTATATAACTCTTTTGTAAAGGGGATACATTTTTTTTACCTACATCAATAGAACCAAATGTGAACTGTCTTATAAAACATTTGGGTTTTTTCTCAAGTTGTGCCCTCATTGTAGAGACATCAAATTGCGAATGGAAATGAGGAATGTGTCAAAACGACAACAACCCGACCAAAGAGTAGACAACAGCCGAAGGCCACCAATGGGTCTTCAATGTAGCGAGAAACTTCCGCACCTGGAGGCGTCCTTCAGTTGGCCCCTTAAGGTTGCAGTCTTGTAATTGACTGCTCCATAAACTTACATGCAAAACAACTGATCTTTGAAAATAAAAAATTTAAAAAGCTACATAGAAAAAAAATTACATGTTCATATTATGTATGTAGTAATGTGAAATTGTGATTTAATCAAAAACAAAGTGGGTCATGCCACAATGAATAAAAAGTTACGTTACCCTGAAGTCATAACATTTTTTTCTACTTTCTGTTTGCTGTTTTTACTAGGCCGCACCACTTCCAGTAAAGATGATATCCTTCCACTTTCCTGGATTGATATCCCCAAAAAGATGCAAGATTTTTTTAAAAGCTATATATATGTTTCAATTCAGCATAAACCTATAAACAAACAGAAAAAATTGTGTCCAGAAAAAATTCTGATAAAATGGACTATTTTGTTTCCCTCCATGTTTTGACATGCACCGGAAACTGGAGTTGTAATACAAAACTGGTTCCTCAACAAATATGCATACTAGTCCAGTAACAGTCAAGTCTGACAAATAGTCATTACCTGTGCAGTAATAAGTGAGGCTATTTCCAACAAGATAACGTGATTACTAGTATCTAGTAAATATCAGTCAATCAAGTTTATTTTTCTATGGCTTTTAATCTGTAAGCACTTTGACTAAAACAACTAGATTATTCATTGACTTTCAGAACACTTTGAAAAAATGTGATGTGGATATTATCAGATATAGAAAATAATGAAACTAACTTGATCATATTTAAATAATGTGATATTCACACATTGGGTAAGTTTTAACTATTGCGATTCTTACTCAGTTGCATTTTTGGCATTTACTTTTACCTAACAATTATATCTAGATTCATAGTATTTATTTAAACTTGAAGATACCACCAACAACTACTGTTTTAGCCAAATCCCTGAAGCAATTATTTTAAAGCAGATTTCGTTGTCACAGAACCGCAACTTGAGCTGAAAACATTCACATGAAAAAAACTTGATAAACTTTAATTTCTAACCATATCTTCATTTGAAGATCTTATATTAAGTAAAATATATTAGAAATTACAATACGTTTCTATAAGTTTCAGTGAGAAATAATCTAAAATCATTGACCATGTTGATATTTTAGAATATTAAACCTTATCTCCAAATAAAACTTCAATGAACATTTCTAAGCTTAAAAATATCTTTCAAAAAGCGTCGAAGCATGCACATTAAAACATTATTTAATTTGTTGAAAATCAGTAGAAATTACCCCAAGACTGATGTTTTATAAAACCTAATTAAAACTGAAATGTATAATTCATTGGTGTTTGTTTTGTTTTCAAAGAGTTTTATTTATCTGGTACATTGTACTTTACAGAAGTCAACACAGGAAGCTAGGATCAGTGAACTGCTGGCAAAGAAACTCCTACAGCATTTTTTTAGTTAATGACTTCAAATTCAGATAAATTTTTGTTTATTCCATATTTCTTTCTAATTAATATTTTGTATTTACACCAAATGCCCTTTTGTTTCTTAAAGTCTGTATATCTCTAATTTTTTAGTTCGTCTATACTTCAAAACAACCTAACTCATATTGACATGGAATAAATGCTTCTAACATTTCATTCTCCTTATTGAAGGTAATGCCAAGTTCATTTTATACAATGACATCAGGTTTTTTTGGAGGCGTATAACTTCCAAGCGACCAAACTGTATTGTAACTAACAGAGTAAAAACTAACAAAAGCATGTAAATATTGTGCCGTCATGGTCCTTAGTCAGGAAAATTGTAAGTGGTTGTCGTCAGTACAGTTTAATGATTTTGTCATTTAGGGAATAACTTGCTGATGGCAAATCTCTGATAGTCTTTATAAAATTCATTCACAACTTTACTACACTCAGATTTATTTTGAGACGTCACATATTGATGACGAAAGTACAAAAAAGTGAGGAGATATGTTATGATTGCAAATTAGACTATTTATCCACCTGATACCCAAAGACGAGGATGTTTACAACAAAAGGTCATATTACCGCCTTTAGCAAAACACCTTCTGTATAGTAAGTTGTAATAAGCATGACAAAATAGAACTTTTCAAAGATCTTCCTACAGTATTTAAACAATCATCTTAAAGAAGAAGGACCAGTAAGTTAACATGTATTGTCCTTAAACTCATAGACTTTACACAAAAGGTCATTTGGTGTTCTGCAGGAAGGAATTTGTTTTAAAGTGGTCACGATTCTGAGCGGGTGTTTTGGATTGTATTGGAGTATAGACAAACAAAACTAAGAGTTACACAGGGCTTAAGAAGGACGTAAAGCTGATTTTACAGAGTTATCTCCCTGTGGTGGTAGGTAGAAACGATCAAAAACAAAGTTTTTTCATGTTTAGTCAAAATAGTTGCAAAGGTACCAGGATTATAATTTAGTACGCCAAACGCACGTTTCGTCTACATAAGACTCATCAGTGACGCTCATATCAAAATATTTATAAAGCCAAACAAGTACCAAGTTGAAGAGCATTGAGGATAAAAATTCCAAAAAGTTGTGCCTAATATGGCTAAGGTAATCTATGCCTGGGATAAGAAAATCCTTAGTTTTTCGAAAAAATTAAAGTTTTGTAAACCGGAGTGTTGACTACTGGGCTGGTGATGCCCTCGGGGACGAAACAGCCACCAGTAGTTGCATCTACCCAGTGGTGTAAATAGTTATCAAAAATACCAGGATTATAATTTAGTACGCCAGACGCGCGTTTCGGCTACATAAGACTCATCAGTGACGCTCATATCAAACTATTTATCAAGCCAAACAAAAACCATACTAAATCTTCATATAAATGAAAAAGTCTAGTAAGGGTAATTTGTTGTTACAAAATTCCTTATCTAACCTAACCATTTAAGGTAGCACTACAGTCAGAATTTTCTGACTCCAATCAACAGTCTTTAAAGATTAATTTCTCAAAAACTACTCAATGGATTTTTAAAATCTTTAACTCATTTTAAAGCTGAAATATAACTCTTTCTGAATTTATATATAAATCTATTTTTGGTTTTCAAAATATAGCTCATTAATTGCCAAAAAAGAAGAGGTCTTCCAACTTGGATGAAAATTGCACATTTATGTCAAATGGTAGTAAAAATTTGTTTTCATCCCTGTTATCAACCATATACAATCAACAAAACCGTGTCTTAGATTTTTGATATATGCCTCCAGTAAGAAGATACTAGTATATTGATTTAACTGCTGGGTGCCAAACCTCATTTTACCTTTCATCTTTGGAGACCTATAAATTCATTTAGAAACAAATTATCCAAAAACTGGGACACGTTATTGTAGAAAATACACCCTTCAATCATATATGTCAAAGTCAAGCCAAAGGGGGTACCATAAAGTTTCTTATTTCATTTTTTCCTTACAATTCTCATGAAAAATTGTTCTGAGAAATGACCTAAAAACTGAATTTCCCCCTTAGAACCCCTATAAAGTCAATATAAATACAAACGTTCCACTGGGAACACCCCAGGAGTGTTCTGATACCATTACTATATCAATAGAACCACACACTTCGTGTCTGTGATGCTTTAATGCTGTAAATTTTGCATTATATGTGAACTGTCCAACACTAACTTGGCATTTGGTGGGAGTTTGACGTCACAGATAAGACCAACATCTGTGATGAAGTAATTAAATATAGACAAAGCTCCGCCTTTTCCCCGACAGTCTAAGATAAGAGAATAACATGATTGACCAGCTGCATTTAATCAATGTTTAACATCATTATTCTCTATATATAAAGAATACTTTTCATTTGAATTTTAAATAAGAAATAACTATGTCTGAAATTAGCTAGAACATTAAAAGTGTGCATCAAAAAACATGTTCATAAAAAGATCAAGACCACCCTTTTCTTGAAAATACATTTAATTTAATGGGACTGAAAAAATACACATAAACTGAAAATTAGTTAAAATTCATAAAACTGTATTTAAATGAACAAGACCAAAGAGAAGAAATATATACAGGCAGTCAGAGGCTTTCAAAAATACTTCCCCACTCTTTTCCATAGTACTTTTTTTCCTTTTTGGTAGATTTTTTCCCTTTAGTTTTTTTTCTTTTTCTTTGTTCACTTCCATGTTATATAAATAATTTGTGTTGCAATGAGATAAGACTACAATATTTATCTTGTGGTCAGGGATTAACAGCTGGAGACTGGTACCAACCGATGATTGACATATAAGCCCCTCCCAAATGCCTATATATTTAGACTAATTACCATGTGCTTTTATTTACTTAAATTCATTATCAATGTACTCCCTGTTGTGATATGATAATGACCTTGGAATTTTTACAAACTGTGCAGAATAATACTTATTTTAAAATTATGTGATAAAAAAAATATGATCAAAAAATCATTGTTAGACTGTAGTGCTACCTTAATACACAGATTAAGTTCATCAAAATCTAAGACATCTGTAGAGATAATAATTAGTATATCAAACAAGTTGTAAAAGTTACACACTGTTAGGATGAAAAAATGGTAAATCATTATCCAAACATTACACGAAACACTGACACTTAATTGAATTAGGTCTGTGCAGATGGTTTTAAATACATGAATAAATTAACTTAATTAAGGTTATCACTATAACGAAACAAAAAGTCCTTAATGAAAATAAATTAAAAAAACTTTATAAGCGTCATAAGTTATTTTCTAAGTTATTGTTAAGTTAAGCCGGTACTTATCCATCAGAAGGTTATAATTATGGGACAGAATCAGAACAAAGGTTACACTTCGGACCTCTATAAAAGTTATCAAAATCTATTATGAACTCTATAAAAGGTATCAAAATCTATTCTAACTCTATAAAAGGTATAATTAGTAGTCTGATTGACAAATTATAGGTAGTCCTTTACAGCCATGTGATACTAAATAAATGTACACAATTCATGACTTGTCCGTCAATGTGTTGCCCTTTCATTGTCTTTTGGTAATTTGTGTTGATTGTTTGTTGTCTCATAACTGTTTTCTACAAATATCCCTTTATTCATAAAACAGGGACCTAATTAAGGATCAATATGTACAAAATAAAACTGTATCTATTCTTAAAGATGTTTATGTATTGCGAAGATGTCAATTTTGTTTTATTGTGTTAATATATTAAAAGCTCTTTCCTTTTAATATAATATATTTCTTTTATTCTTTTTTCTTTTATTAAACTAACAAGCAAATGAAATACTGGCATTCCATGCTTGTTTTATTTGAGCTTCAAAACATTTTCTCCTTGATATATTCAATTATAAACGTTTAGGTTATCTCTCAATATTGTTTCACAATATATATATCTGTCAAGACTAATCCATATACGGTAATTCAACCATAAATTAAATAACCTATTTTCACTTAAACAATTGAAATAGCAAATATGAAATTATTATCATAAAATTTAAAGTTAAGCCGGTACTAATCCATGTGAAGGTTCTAATTATGGAACAGAACCAGAACAAAGGTTACACTTCGGAACTGTATGAAAGGTATCAAAATCTATTCTGAACTCTATAAAAGGTATCAAAATCTATTCTGAACTCTATAAAAGGTATAATTAGTAGTCTGATTGTCAACTTATAGGTTGTCTTTTACAGCAAATTGATACAAAATAAATGTACACAATTCATGACTTGTCCGTCAATGTGTTTCCCTCTCAATGTGTTTTGGTTATTTGTGTTAAGTGTTTGCTGTCTCATAGATGTTTTCTCCACACCTTCTTTTATTGAAAATCACATAACATAATTAAGAATCAATATATACAAAAACAAAATCTTGCCTATTGTTGATGAATGCCATGCCCAGAACATCATTTTTGCTTTCAGTGTATTCATATAAAGCTTTTTCCTAAACTAATTCCCTTTTCTTAGGGTAAATAAAAAACAAGCAAATGAAATACTGTCACTCCATGTTTGTTAAATTCTCCTGTACATGTTGAATTCTTAACTTTTTGGCATCTCTAAATATTGTCAAACAATTTTTTTGTTAATTCAGCGATAGATCAAACAACCTTTTTCCAGTAAAACGATTGACATAGAAACTATAAAATTATTATCATAATTCATCCAAGTTTTGATTCAGGAGCATTTAATTTTTTTATTTCGTTAACAAATATGTGTTTTGTCACTTTTTATTTGAAAAAAAAGCAAGCTAAAATGATTCGCCTGCTTTACTGAACAAGAATAATTGGAATGTTGACTTGTATCCCAAATTATTTCTCAATTTTATGCATACCTTATAACTATTCCATACACCAAATATAGTTGATCTTTTTGTTACATTAATATCCAAGAAACAGTTGGTGACCTTCTGCTGTTGTCTGTTTTATGGTCGGGTTGTTGTCTCTTTGACAGATTCCCTATTTCCATTCTCAATTTTTCTTACAAGGAAAACCTTACATTGACAGATGAACCATGAAATGAGGTCCAGTTCAGATGTTGCTAGCCTGTCAGACATGTACACGTAAACAATTGTTCCCATTCACAAAATATATTTGACCTATTGCTTATCATAGTATGAAAAAAGGCTTAACAATTAACCAATGAATCATGAATATGAGGTGAAGGACAGACAAAATCTGCCAGAGAGATACTTTCACCTTACAATTATTTCTTAATCCAAATATAATTGACCTAGTACTTAATGCCATTTGAAAAACAGACAAAATCACAAAATTAAAATATTGAATTGCCCAACGAAAAAAACTACACCTTTTCGTAAACAGTCAATGTGACATGAAAATGAGGTCAAGGACAATGGACATATGATAGACGAAAATTTGATTTTCTCAATATTTATGATCTATATTAATAATGAGAATAAGTCACAGTGGCAATTTATATTATGGTTGAATAGCTTGATAGGTAATGCAATGAAATCATAACAGAAAAATAACATCAACTCTAAAATACCCAAGACAATATGAAAATAATATATCAAAGATTGTTATTATATTTCTACTTCAAGAATTATAAAGTGTTATCAAAGTACAAAGTTGTATTATCAGGATTATAAAACTTTAGTAACAATCGCAAAGAAATCTCCTTATCTGAAGTGTGCTATCAGTTTCAAGGTCTTAGTAAGAATTGTATAGTAAGTATACATTTGAACATCTAATCTGTCTCTTACTTAATAAGGTAGATATTTTGTTCATCTAGATATCAGACTGATCCTAATGGGAATGTCTAGACCCCTTGCAATTGTGTAAAGGGGATATATTTAGCTGTCAGAGCGAAAGATCCTAATGAGTATATCTATGCTAGTTTGGTTTTACTGACCTTGACTATCAATCAGGGTTTTGCACGGTTAAAGTATCTTTATAACCCTTGTGTAAAAGGGATATATTTAGAACCTTATGTGAATTGTCTAATAAAACACATTTTTTTTTCTCAAGTTTTGCCATCATAGTAGAGACATGTCATTTTCTGGAGTTAAATTATTAAATAACATCAGTAGTTTTGACCCATTACTTGATGCAGTAACTTTTACTGAATAATCTTTCACTATTGAATAAAACATTTGTATGTAAACAGTCTGTTACTTGTGTTCTATCAATACACTTTTTCATACTTTTTATGAAGCCTTAAAAAAGTTTTATAGTTGTTATTTTTAAATAATGACCTAATATTTCTTCATTGAGTTTGAGAAAGAGAGAAGTTGCTTACAAAACCCCCTTTTGGCCCTTATTAACTGGTAAAAAGTAATTAGAATGGTGTAGTTTTAAAAGGCAATCTATTTTTGCAGATTATTTATCATAGGGTCAAAGTTCATGAAATATCTTTTTAAAGAAATGGATTGGTGTATAAACTTTTCACAAATACCAATTAATTCCTATAAAAATGCATTTTATCCTAACAATTTCTTCAAATTTGAAAAAAGGAATTTAATTTCCACTCTCACCGAAACGTTGGAAATTTGTGTCTTTGAATTGACCTGGCACGTGAATATATTTTTTTGTAAATGCACAAAACAAATGTATTCCATGCAATTTGCTATCTGATAAAAAATAAACTACAAAAATATCTTATCAACAATTCAAATGATTGCCTTGTGCTTATTATCTAAAGTTTACAATGAACGCAAAGTGAAAATAAATATCTTTAACGTTGAGCTGGCCTGTGTTACTATCGCTCCATCTTGCTTTATTTGGTTACCAAGAGTAGCTACCTCGACGTCATCTGCCCCTGCATGTAGACCTCTTGACACATCATATAAACATGATTTTCGAAAATACAAATCATATAAGAATCATTGAAATGTGTTTTTAAAGGGAAATACATACAGTAGACATAATGGCAAACAAATTATTAAGATCTGACATATGGTATTTAAAAAAAAAATAGGGATGATGGTTATATAAGAAAAAATTGAATAGTGAATTTCTGCAAAATATCAACAGAGAATAATAAGTTTATCTTCAATTTTCGAGTATACCTTACATAATTTGTATTCAGTATTCTTGCAAAATGTAAAATAAAAAAATACTGCACTCCGAGGAAAGTTCTAAAAGGAAAGTCCCTTTAATCGAAATCAAAAGCTCAAACAAATCAAACGGGTGGATATCAACAGTCATATTCCTGACTTGTTACTGGCATTTTCTTTTGTAGAAAATAGTGGATTGAACCTGGTTTTATAGCTAGCTTAACCTCTCACTTGTATGACAGTCGCATCATTTTTATATTATTTAGACAACGATGTGTGAACAAAACAAACAAACACAATAGGTACAAAATGACAAAAACGGATACAGCAGTCAACATTATGTTATCAACTTAATCACTATGAAAACAAACAATTAAATGTTACGAGAAGCACATTGTCTTGTTATTATTCATAAAGGATTGAAAGATTTCAAGTACAGGGACCAAATCCTTACCCTGATAGACATATGGTTTGATTTAAATTAACTCTGACATAGAATCGCGCGTTTGACGTAACACGGGAAGATATAAAATAATTTGTAGTTCAAAGTATAAACTGAATATAGTCTATAGTTCTTTAAGGCATATCATCTGCAGAATCTAAATTAGAAGTTTCCCTTGTCCTTTTTGCCGCTCGTCTATATGCTTATTGTGAATTTCTTCTACACAAAGATCAAAGAAAAATAAAAGGGCTAATAGACAAAGAATAAGCAAATATAATATAATTCTTTTTTATCATGGAACAATTACACAATGGCGGGATGTAAGTACAGATCCACTTCATATTAATCAAAGAAAACAAAATTCATAAAGACAATGCACTTAAGCAAAAATGAAAGATAGGAATACAAAAATTAATAGAACAATAATTCAATGTTGGGATGCAAACGTACATTTATTATGATTAATTTTTACTCATTTAAGTTCAACGACAGGGTGACTGAGAAACGGTAGAAAAATGGCACATTTGTCAATAAAAAAAAGGGCGTGCGCAGCACCTTGTTTAAACTTTGTAGCTAGAATACTGAATTTGTGTGGTACTGTATGAGCAGTTGTACATGTATAAGTCTGTCAGTGTTTTGACTAACAAAAAATAAACCTTATGTCATTATATAAAATCAACTTGGCAAATTTGCCTTCATTAAGGAGAATGAACTGTTAGAGTCATTGTATCCATGTCAATATTTAGTAGCTGAAGCATAGACGAACAAAACTTAGAGTTACACAGGCTTACAGAAACAAAATGTCATTTGCTGTTAATCTGCAAGGAACATATAATAATGTTTTGTTCATGCATATTACATCTTTGTTTCTATGAAAGTGTAGTAAGGGTAATGTGTGGTAATAAAATTCCATATCTAAAAATTAACAATATAATATACATATAAAGTCCGTAAATATTTAAGACATCTTCTAGGATCCGAAATAAATAGTCCTAAATTAAAAATAAATACAAGAGGCTGTCACAACGACAGCAAACCGGATTTATTAACATTTATTTGTGTCCTGGCAATATCACAAGAACCATTACTGATGAATGGTGAAAGTGAAAATCGTCAATATCAAATTTGACCTCTCCATTTTGTCATCAGAATCAACATATTAAAATTTGAAAAGCTTAGATTGAATGGTTCATGAGTAAATGCAACAACCTGAATGGAAACGCCATTTTACGATCTTTCAAGAACCATAACTCCTGAACGGTAAAAGTCAAAATCGTCATTATTGAACTTGACCTCTATTTTGTCATCAGTAACAACATATTAAAATTTCAAAAGCTTTGGTTGAATGGTTCATGAGAAAATGCACGGACACGACGGGAAAAACTATTTTTCAATCTTTCAAGAACCATAACTCCTGAACGGTAAAAGTCAAAATCGTCATTATTGAACTTGACCTCCATTTTGTCATCAGTAACATCATATTAAAATTTCGGAAGCTTTGGTAGAACAGTTCATGCATAAATACACGGACACGACTGGAAACTCCATTTTTCAATCTTTCAAGAGCCATAACTCCTGAACGGTAAAAGTCAAATTCGTCATTATTGAACTTCACCTCCATTCTTTCATTAGTAACAACATATTAAAATTTGGGAAGCTTTGGTAGAACAGTTCATGCGTAAATGCACGGACAACTCCATTTTTCAATCTTTCAAGAACCATAACTCCTGAACGGTAAAAGTCAAAATCGCCATTATTGAACTTGACCTTCGTATAGTTGTCAGGAATAACATATTAAAATTTTAAAAGCTTTGGTTGAACGGTTCATGAGTTAATGCACGGACAACATTTGATTGCCGCCCACCCGCCCGCCCGCCGTACATCCCCAAATCAATAACCGACATATTTGTCACAAAAATCCGGTTAATAAAACCTTATCAAAGTTACTGGTTACTTGAAGTATGACCAGTATTTTTAAGTTAAGCCAGAGGGTTCTGATCCTGAGGAGACATCAGAACAAACGATACACTTTAGAATTCTATAAAATGTATCAATATCTATATATAATTCTATAAAAGGAATAATTAGAAGTCGGATTTGCAAATATAGGTAGTCCTTTACAGCATTTTAAAAAATTTAATCAACACAAAATTCCTAAATTAAGGATTAATATATACAAAACATGCCTATTGTTGAAAACTGTAATGCCCAGTTGTCATTTTTGACTTTATTGTGTTAATAAACAGCTCTTTTCTTAACAAATTTCTTATTTCTTATTTTTCTTATTGAATCAACAAGCGAATGAAATACTGTCGTTCTATACTTGTTAGATAAGAACATCAAAACATTTTCCTTTGGACATGTTATATTAATGGGGGTTTTTTATATCTCATTACTATTGTTTCTCAATATCTTTTAAGGAGGCTCGAGGGTATAAAAATTTCAGAAAAAAATCAAACATTTGTTTTTTTATTACAAATTTTATTTATTTCCTTTTGTAGTTGTTACTTTATCATATGGTACAAAAATCATTCAAAACAATCAATTGGTGTTGGCCCCAGATGACTTTCAAAAGGTATACATCATTGAAAAAGTTCCAAATTATCTCCCTTTGGTGGAAAAATGTCATTTTTTGGCTCTAAAATTGAAATATCTTTTTCAACTCATCGGTGACCTATCTTTTTTAATATAATTTCCATATAAGCTGTACTTAAACTAAATTATTGTAAAATTTTTGCGATTTCTGTAATAAATTTCTTTTTTTTTATTTCGATATTACCTTTATTTCTCCTATTACTTCAACAGAAAAAAAACGCCTTTACAAAAATCTATGCTTCTTTCGAAGGCAGATTGTGAGCGCAAATGAACGGTGACCCCACTTTTTTATTTAATTTTTCTATTTACGATAAGATAAAGTTCATTTATAGAAAAATATAGAGAAACCATATATAAATGATTTAGACCCGGGAACCCCCTTAAGACTAATCCATATACAGTAATTCTGCCATAGATAAAATAACCTATTTTCATTCAAACCATTGACATTGAAACTTTTCAATTGTTTTTATAAATCATCCAAGTTTTTAGCTTTAAGGGGTTAACTTTCTATTTGGTTATTAAATATGTGTTATGTCACTATCCTTTTCAATTTGATAAAAAACAAAACAAAAATGCAATGTCTCACTTGCTTTACTGACCGAGATTTATATTATGGTGAGAATCTAAGAGAAACAGGTTTTCCGTCAGGTTCACATATAATTATCAATGATCAATGAAAATGAGGTCATGGTCAGATGATACATGTCAGAGAGATATGAACATATGAACAATCATTCAATGCACCAAATACAGTTGTTTCATTGTTGTTTATAATGTCTAAAAAATTATCGGAACTTCAATGGGGACCATCTGTGCAACACTGATTGTGGACCTGTGTCTCGATATTGTAATTAGTTATTACTAAAATCAGCAAAGACCCATCATAACAACATTTAATACAAAAAAATAATAGACTTTTGGATTTCTGGATGATATATTGTCTCTAAATAAATGTAACCATCTAATGTTGTTTACATATCTCAACTTGATCGATTCGCTCGTGTTTGTAACCGTGTATTTGATTTTTAAAATCTCTGTATTACTGAAAACATATTACACCATGGATTCCAATATCACAAACTGGTCAAAACATTAATAAAAGTTTATCATCGTTACAAGGACACCATTGGTAAATTTAAATCAACATCGCCATGCAAACATCTCATATTTACAGGTATTTCACATCAAATTTTGTATGGTAATATTCTTTACAAAATGTCGGCATTTACCCAACAAAAATACCAAACCTTTAAATCTACCTATTGTTAAAACATTGTTGTGACGTCATTCTATTGTTTTACCCATTTTTTATTTCAGTGATTGGACTATAATTTACCTGTAAAAAACCTTTACGTTACACCTTTAGCTGTCCAATATTTTTAAGAATAGCCCTCTTCTAAAAAAAATTGGATTGCTAAAAGCTATCAAAGGTACCAGGATTATAATTTAGTACGCCAGACGCGCGTTTCGTCTACATAAGACTCATCAGTGACGCTCAAATCAAAATATTTATAAAGCCAAACAAGTAAAAAGTTGAAGAGCATTGAGGATCCAAAATTCCAAAAAGTTGTGCCAAATACGGCTAAGGTAATCTATGCCTGGGATAAGAAAATCCTTAGTGTTTCGAAAAATTCAAAGTTTTGAAAACAGGAAATTTAGAAAAATGACCACATTATTGATATTCATGTCAACACCGGAGTGTTGACTACTGGCCTGGTGATACCCTCGGGGACGAAACGTCCACCAGCAGTGGCATCGACCCAGTGGTGTAAAAGTTATCAAAGGTACCAGGATTATAATTTAGTACGCCAGACGCGCGTTTCGTCTACATAAGACTCATCAGTGACGCTCAAATCAAAATATTTATAAAGCCAAACAAGTAAAAAGTTGAAGAGCATTGAGGATCCAAAATTCCAAAAAGTTGTGCCAAATACGGCTAAGGTAATCTATGCCTGGGATAAGAAAATCCTTAGTGTTTCGAAATATTCAAAGTTTTGAAAACAGGAAATTTAGAAAAATGACCACATTATTGATATTCATGTCAACACCGGAGTGTTGACTACTGGGCTGGTGATACCCTCGGGGACGAAACGTCCACCAGCAGTGGCATCGACCCAGTGGTGTTAAAGTTATCAAAGGTACCAGGATTATAATTTAGTACGCCAGACGCGCGTTTCGTCTACATAAGACTCATCAGTGACGCTCAAATCGAAATATTTATAAAGCCAAACAAGTAAAAAGTTGAAGAGCATTGAGGATCCAAAATTCCAAAAAGTTGTGCCAAATACGGTTAAGGTAATCTATGCCTGGGATAAGAACATCCTTAGTGTTTCGAAAAATTCGAAGTTTTGAAAACAGGAAATTTAGAAAAATGACCACATTATTGATATTCATGTCAACACCGGAGTGTTGACTACTGGGCTGGTGATACCCTCGGGGACGAAACGTCCACCAGCAGTGGCATCGACCCAGTGGTGTAAAAGTTATCAAAGGTACCAGGATTATAATTTAGTACGCCAGACGCGCGTTTCGTCTACATAAGACTCATCAGTGACGCTCAAATCAAAATATTTATAAAGCCAAACAAGTAAAAAGTTGAAGAGCATTGAGGATCCAAAATTCCAAAAAGTTGTGCCAAATACGGCTAAGGTAATCTATGCCTGGGATAAGAAAATCCTTAGTGTTTCGAAAAATTTAAAGTTTTGAAAACAGGAAATTTAGAAAAATGACCACATTATTGATATTCATGTCAACACCGGAGTGTTGACTACTGGGCTGGTGATACCCTCGGGGACGAAACGTCCACCAGCAGTGGCATCGACCCAGTGGTGTAAAAGTTATCAAAGGTACCAGGATTATAATTTAGTACGCTAAAGGTGGCATAAATAATTCTTACAGGTAAATAAAAGTTTAATCACTGAAATGAAAAAATACTTATTACCCGAATTGTTTAATCATGTAAACAAAAATACAACTACAATCAAAAGACAGGTAAAAACAACATTTTATACAAGTCACCTTTCAATACAATAATTGTGTCACTCATCAAAACGGTTTCTTGAGGAAAAAAATCACTTTTAATTTGATTTTAACACTACAAAACTTATTTCACAGCCACTTTTCTCCTGTTTTTTGGTTGTCTCTTTAACACTAATTCAATAAGTTGATTATGTTCCTTGTAAGTCTTTTTTTTTGTTGCTTTCGTGAATTTCTGTTTTCAAACGATTTATCCTCGTCCGTCTTTAGGCTATCAAAATTGTCAAGATAGTGTTGCTCTTATTATTCCTAAAATCATTTTCAACTACAATTAAAATAAAAAAAAGTAATAAAGTAATGCTTTTAACATGTTATAGATCATGCTGCAATTCAAGGGTCATAAAAACAACCTAAACCTTTTCCTGTGTACAAAGGACGAATCTAGAACTTCCTTTATGAACTCATGGACTATGAAAGTTTTTATAATTTCCAGGTTTCGGCGTTGATTAACAAGTTGTTGTTTTTTATATGTTTGACATCATTGCTCAAATATGAATATAATGCAACCCTTCACTTATGAACGACGTTGAAATTGGGAAGCAAAAAAAGGGAGACATTACCGCATTTCATCTGTCAAACAAACCAATTATGTGTGCGATTCGCAATTTGTTAGAAGTGATCGTTTTATAAAAAGGTTTTTTTTTCGAAAGAAAATCGAGACAAAATTACGTTTCGGTAACATTCAAAATCACAAGGGAGTCAATACACAAATAAACGAAAAAAGAGCGACATGACCTTGCAGAAAGAAAAAAAACCCAGAAAAAGTGTGTGTGTGTGTTGGTGGGGGGGGGGGGGTATTAAGGTGGGAACGTTTGGGTAAACAATAATAGTCTCTTGAAAATTCCAATTAAAGATTATAACTCGATATGGTTCAACAAGAACGTGTCTTCATATGCTTTTTTTTCTCATTCACCTAGTAAGAAATAAAACCCGAGAAGAAACAAGAAACAAATAGGAGATGACTGCATATATTAAACTTTCCATTATTAGCTGCTTGACTATATCCTCTATGTAAGCCACACTGATATAATGTACCTGAAAATATTCTGTCCTTGCGCACGCAAAAATCATGATACGCATACCCTGTGTCTTATTCTTCATGTAGCAATACATGTTTGTTTACCTTCAGATGTACTTTCAGTTTGTTTATTTTTGTAAGTTGAGCTACTTTTTAGGGGACAACATGTAGGATGTATTTTAATGTAAGAAAGTTTATTCCCAAAACAATTTTCATACTTGACGAAAAGAAATCTTTGCTTGCTTTTTATTATTTTTTACCATTTTAGACGTGTTAAACAATGTTTTAAGTGAAACATAAGCCTCTAACAGTCCATTCTGCAAAACATTGAACAGGTCTTCGGCCTGTAGCTTCAAACCTTCCAATATTTTGCAGAATGGACTGTTATCGGCTTATGTCCCTTACGGAAGGGATATATATATATATATCGACGGTACTGTTGTCATGTTATTAAAGATGGCCTATTTTGGTATTAACATTGATTTACTCATAGAGTCTTTGCATAAGAAATAAACACATTTATTTTTAAAACCAGTTATTTGCATGATACGGATTATATTCTATCTATTTTATGATGGAATGATACTAATCCCCTAACGGAATGGATTGGAAAATTGAAAATGGAAATGGGGAATGTGTCAAAGAAACAAAAACCTTAATAAAGAACGGAAACAGTCGAAGGCCACCAATTGGTCTTCAATAGAGCGAGATATTCATTGTGCTTGATATTCATATGATAAAAACATTAACTTTCAATCGGTTTATTTGATGTCTGGAGCTAGCATGTCATTAACTGCTCCAGACATCAAATAAACCTATTGAAAGTTAATGTCTTTATCATATGAATATCAAGCACAATGAATATCTCGCTGTATTGTTAATATATATGCATCATTGTCATTTTGCTTAGTTTCTTTTGTTACCTATATTGACATCAGACTCGGACTTCTTTTAAACTGAATTTTTCTGTGTGTATTGCTATGTGTTTGTTTTTTCTACAATGGCAAGAGGTATAGAGGGAGGGTTGATATCTAACTAAACAATTTTTCCGCCTGCCCAAATCAGGAGCCTCAAGCCTTTATTAGTCTTGTGCGATTTCTAATCTTAGTTCATTTTTATGGTTTGGAGTTTAGTATGACGTCCATACACAGTTTTGTTTAGGGGGCCAGCTGAAGCCGCTTCCAGTTGTGGTATTTTCGGATTGTGTTGAAGACCCATTGGTGACATTCTTCTGTTTTCTTCTCTTTGATCAGGGTCTTGTCTTTTTGACACATTCCACATTTCCCTTCTCAATTTATTTAACAAACACCCGATGGCCATGAAAATGAAGTAAAGGTAGATGATATCTGCCAGACAGACTGAACATATTACCATCAATCCTTTAACCATGTATAGTTGACCTATTAATAATAGTATTAGTTAGATCAAAGGCTCTAAAGAGAGCTGGTGTCTCTCACATAGTTCTATTTGCATATAAAACAAAGAACTATCGCAAGCATTCACAAGGAAAGAGTTAACTGTAAAATTACTTTTGTGTTGTGACCTTCTATTTCTGGTAATTTTTTTTTCTGTTTGGTTCTCTTTATATTTTTTTGTTTTAGCCCAAAACACAAGAGAGGATAAAAAAAGTACTCATTAAAGGACAGTCACTCCTATGACGAATGACACTCTTGTAACTATATTAGCAAAATTTTACTGGTTTGTGGAGCTTGCTTAACCTATAACTATATATATAATTTTTGTTATTTCAACGTTTCTATTTATCTATGATAAATATAATCATTTAAGGCAAAATGCATAAAAAAAAGTCAAATTCTCATTAAAGGGCTATAACTGAAACCAATAAGGAGTTGCCGGGAAATTTCCCCTATTTGCATTAAATTTAGATATGTTCTTGCTGATCATTTCTATTATTTAAGTTTGTTTCTATCTTTTGTCATTTTTATGATATGAGGCAAAAATTCATTCATAATGGTAAACATTGTTTTCGAAAGGGCAATAACTCTAATTAGAGCGGAATTACGATTTCAACCATGCATACTTATTCGCAGATCTTATCTTGCTTATCATGTTTGCAAATTAAAGTTTTTCTACATCTGTTATAGTTTTTCATGATAACATTAAAAAAATAAAACAAAAATAGTAAAATTTGTCATTTAAGGGCAATATTTGCAATTTCTCACATAATATCCTATGTTCTATCCCTAGTGTTAGTAGCACTAACTGATCCTAATGGGTATGTCTACAACGAGTTTTTTTTAACAACATTGACTACCCATGAGGGTCTAACACGGTAGGAGTATGTCTAGAATTCTTGTGTAAAGGGATATATTTAGCACCTACATCAATAAAACCTAATGTGAATTGTCTAATCAAATATATGTTTTTTTTTCTCTAGTTGTGCCGTCATTGTAGAGATATTTCTTTTTCTGGAGTTAAATGATTAAATAGCATTAATAGTTTGGACACCTTATGGATGCAGTAACGTCTACTGCATAACCTTTCACTTTTAAATAAAACCATTGCATGTAAACAGTCTGTTACTTATGTTCTAACAATACACTTTGGACTGGAACAATATTTGCTAAATAAAGGTTTTTTTCTGATAATGATTTTTCAGTTAATTATCTAGTCTGACAGGGCAAATGGTCATGACCTGTGCAGCTATAACTAAGGCTATTTCTCACAAGATAACGTGATTATCAGTATTTTGTTAATATCAGTCAATCAGGTGTATCATTTCTATGCTTTTTAATCTATAAGTCGATTGACTAAGATAACCAGATTTGAATCTTTTTTATTGACCTTCAGATTACTTTGACAAAATGTAAGTTATAAAGAAAATCAAATTTAGAAAATAATGAAACTGACTTAATCATGTTTACATAATGTGATATATACACATTGGGTAAACATGTATGAAATTGTTTCCTTTTTATTTGATAAGACATTGCTTGGGGAATTAATGAAACTTTAATAGATACGGTAATATTATCAAGTAATGCAGCTAAATGTCAATCAGCATATACGTCTTAGATAATGTAACTGATATCAAAATTAAGCCATTAGCGTCAAGGCTAACACAGAGGAAGTAGTTCTTCATTTAACAACATTAGCTTTGTTATTATTATGGTATTGTTTTACAAGTTTTCTTTTTGTACCGTATAACTGTAGAAACAATCATTCCTCTTTATGATATAGATGGTTAACATTTCTATATCTTCCAATTATCAACCCAGTGATTATAAAAGAAGCCCACCAATCTAATGGATACGATGTGTGTTACAATAATAACATGGCTTTTTGTCAACGCTTCTCTTTGCTTCAGTTATAACACAGTAAGACATTGTCAAATACCTGAAGTAAACTGTTAACAAAATTAAACAACTGGTTATACAAAACTTGTTATATAGATGATACTATTTATCACATTAAACATCCAAATTTCCCTGACTATTATCCCAAATGGCCTCTATTATGACAAGTCCTACCTATTGTACTTATTGTTAACTTGTTCTCGTCCTGAATATGCATGAAATATTTGCAACTGGACGTTAAGCAACCAACAATCAATCAATCAATCAAATTAAACAAAGTCCCATCATAGTGAATACTAGTTTCAAGTTTTTTTTTATTCATGCTCTACATTTTCATATTGTTTATCGAAAACTATTTTCCTATATACCAGTATACACGATTTGTAATCAGTAAGTAATCATATGAATGTAATCTTAAAGTTATCTAAAAGTAATCATGGTTACACCTGTTTTTGGCAATGTAATCGATTACATTATGATTACTTGTAATCAGAAATGACATGATTACTGATTACATAGGATTACACTGCAAAATGTAATCAATTACAGCTGATTACGATTACTGATTACGATTACCCCATGCCTGATACATGTATATGTATAGATGTATGTTCCATTCTCAATGTTATCTTGTATCAGTAAATTTATGTGGGGGCGCATTTGTGTATATATTTATATGTGTTTTGTTTACATTGTGTGAATACAAGTTTATCATGTTTATGTGTTGTTTCTTTTTCGTTACTTCCTTTTTTCTTCAGTTATTCCATTTATGATGTTTACTATTATTAATTCATTTTCATTTGTTTGTCTTCTCCTTTATACAAACGATACACAATTTTAAAATTTAAAAGGCCAAATTGAAGAACAAAAACTTGGAGATTTACAGAACTTTTATGAATTTTTTATCCTCAATGCTCTTCAACTTTGTATTTTTTTGGCTTTTTAACTATTTTGATCTGAGCGTCACTGATGAGTCTTATGTAGACGAAACGCGCGTCTGGCGTATAAAATTATAATCCTGGTACTTTTGATAACTATTATGATATATTTTTTATTTCTGCTTTAGTTCAAAAGTAATTTCTCATTCTATTTATAGCATGGTGCTTTCGACAAAAAATCTTTGGGGGTGGGGGTAACTTTAAGTAAAAAATTTAAACATTGTGAAACAACTTTTACATATTATAGACGCATATGTGTATGTTTTGTTTATGCTGCTTAGATATATATTGTGCTTGTAGATAGTTATACTAGTTATGCTACTCATTTTTAACCACTTTATTATATAATGTCGACTATAACTATTGGTAGTGTAAACTGCAGGGGTTTATCAGAAACAGTTAAAAGAATTGATACATTTACAAAAATAAGGACTTATATGATATTGCTATATTAGTAGACACCCATAGCACATCTGAAAAAGAAAAACAATGGCTTCATGAATGGGGATATGTGGGGAAATCTAGTTCTTATTCTAGTAAAAGTAGAGGTGTAGCTATTCTTTTCAAAAATACTTTCGAATTCAAGATCCATGAGGAAACTATAGACCTAATGGGTAATTTTATTATACTCGATATCACCATTCAGGACTACCGTATAACTTTGGCAACTATATATGGACCGAATAATGATGACCCAGTCTTTTTTTAGAACATAAAACACAAACAAAATATCCCACTACAGCAATTCGTCAATTGTAGTAGCGGGAGATTGGAATGTTGTTCAAGATTATGACATAGTAACATTACATTATAGAAGTGAAAATAACCCCCAGTCAAAAGCCAAGATTAAAGAGTTAATGCATGAACTAGATTTATTAGATATATGGCTCTAGCAGCACCCTTTTGGTAATAGGTACTCATGGTGGGGTCCAAATCACAAACTACTTCATGATTACCTCAGATATAGAAGCATTTGTAGTTTCATCAGATATAGGGATAAGTTATAGATCGGATCATTCTCCTGTATTGATTAATTTAAGGTTTTCTAGTCAGATAAGAGGGAAGGGTACATGGAAATTTGATAACAGTCTTTTGAGGGGAACTGAATTTATTGAGAGAGTAAAAGGGGACATCAAAACTGTCATTGAAGAATATGAGTCTGATCCATCTATGGATATTGAGACAGAGGATAAACAGTTTGATATAAGCTATCAGCTTTTATCGGATATGATTAAGATGAAAGTCCGCGGATCTGCAATCTCATTTTCGTCTTTCCAGAAAAAAGAAGGAAATAAAAAAGAAAAAGAATTACGATACAAGTTATCATTATTAGATGAAAAACTTTTGGAGAATAACTTGCCATCAGTATACCAAGAAAGGGAAGGGATCGAACTAGTATTTAAAATATTGAGGGGGAAAATGTAAAAGGGATAATAACAAGAGCTAAGGCAAGATGGCAAGTAGAGGTGGAAAAGGAAAGTAATTATTTTTGTAATTTGGAAAAAACATTACACAGAAACATTATTCCCAAACTTATTTTGGAGGACGAGACTGAGATAACAGATCCCAGTTCTATTAGAAATGAGCAAAAGCAGTTTTATAAAAAATTATATACTAGTTGTAAATAAAGGTAACAGTAGTATACCGCTGTTCAAACTCATAAATCCATGGACAAACCATTGTTACTTGAAACTCACAGGGACACATTTCTTCAACATGATAATCCTTTTATTACAAAACTGAATGAGGAAGAGGTGGGTTCCTGTGAGGGACCTTTAACAATGCAGGAATGTTTGTCTTCTCTTAAACTTAAACTCCAAATCACCTGGTATAGATGGATTTACTGTTGAGTTCTATAAATTCTTTTGGAATGATATTAAGATACCACTGGTAAGATGTTTAAATGAGGCTTTAGAATATGGAAAGTTCTATATCACACAAAGTCAGGGACTCATTACTTGTATACCAAAGGAGGGTAAGTCAAAATTTTATTTAAAGAACTGGCGACCTATCACACTTTTGTGTGTAGACTATAAGATAGCTACAGCAAATTATCAAATACACTAAAAAAAGGGGCTGGAAAATATAATTAGTCGAACACAAAAAGGATTTCTTAAAGCTCGGTATATAGGCGAATTTACTAGATTTATTTATGATCTGATGGAAAAGATGGTGGAAGACGACATTCCTGGATTTTACTTTTAGTCGATTTTGAAAAAGCTCTCGGCACGGTCGAATGGTCTTTTATACTAGAGGCTTTGCAGTTTTATGGCTTTGACCATGCCTTTATAAGTTGGATTAAGGCATGCTACTGTGATGCCTCTAGTGCAGTGTTAAACAACGGATATATTTCAGAATTTTTTTCATTGAAAAGAGGGTTCGTCAAGGGGATCCTCTGTCTCCTTATTTATTCATTTTAGTTTGGGAACTACTAAGTGCAGCTATTAAAAATGAACCTGATGTTGCTGGGGTAACAATTAATGACTTGGAATTTTTATTGAGTCAATATGCTCATGATTCTTCCCTAGTCCTGGATCAATGTCTAAATTTGTTTGATAAATTTTCAGAATGTGCTGGACTTAGGTGTAATGTTGACAAAACTGAGACCATATGGATTGGGTCAAAAAAGGGAAGTATGGAAACACTTTTGCCAGAAAAAAATCTTGTTTGGAACATTTCTGGGAGGTTCAAACTATTAGGTATATGGTTTGAGGGATGAGACTCAACGTAATTTTACAGCCAAGATAAACAATATCAAGTCACTTCTTAATACTTGGGCTTATAGAGAACTAACATATATTGGGAGGGTGGTTGTGATTAAAACTTTAGCACTTCCCATTTTGGTTCAAGTTCTGACTGTCCTCCCTAACCCCCAGATGGTGTTTTGAAGGAGATTCAAAATATTTTTTTCAATTTTTTATGGAAAGGAAAACCATATAAAGTGAAAAGAACAGTGGTTATGTCCGAACACTGTGATGGCGGTCTTAAGATGCCTAATATATTTGTTTTTTGTTATAGCGTAAAAATTTCCTGGCTGTATAAATTACTAGACCCCCCAAAATTACTCTCCTTGGACAGTTTTGCTGCTTAGTCATATACAAAAGTGGGGGGGGGGGGCAAAATTTTACATTTAAGTAAGAAAGGATTGCTTTATTTAGCAAAAAAAATCAATCCCTTTTGGCATGATATCCTGGTAAATTTTTCAAAATTGAAAAATAAGTTGAAAGTTGAAAACAATACCGATATTCTGGTCCAGTCCATATGGCTAAATCCAAACATCAAAATGGATGGCAACATGATTTTGAAGGGTAAATATATTGAGAATTGTATATTGTTTATCAATGATCTGGTGTCAGTTAATAATACATTATTCTCATATGAAGATTTTAAGAAAAAGTATAATATCAATACTAATTTTGTAGAGTTTTATGGTATTTTAAGAGCTATTCCAAATAGATGGAAAAGTAGGATAGAAGGTAGTTCTAAACTTGATAATATAGTAAATAAATTAGTAGATCAAGTTAAAAAAAAAATTTAAAAAAAATCTTGTAAATTTTTCTATAATTTATTTCTGGCGGATAATAAAGTATTATCACTATTACTTCCCGTAATAAATGGGAAATAGACTTAAATCTACAGATTGAAGATTGGAATGCTATTTATTCCATGCCCTTCATTATAACCAAAAATTCGTTTTTACAAAATTTTCAATTTAAGATTGTTCATAGGATTTTACCATGTAATTCCTTGTTATATAAATGTAAATTAAAAGAAACTGAACTATGCACATTTTGTTCAGAAGTTAGAGAAAATATTTTTCACGTTTTTTTGGGAATGTAATGTAACACAAAACTTCTGGTTATCAATTATAGATTGGATTAAAAATTATGAAATCTTCTTGCCTTTTAGTGCAAAAGAGGTCATTTTAGGTGTGTCTGAGGATTTTTTCAACAGTAAAACAGTTAATAATATCTTGTTGTTACTTAAATACTATATATACAAATGTAGATGTAAGAGCATATTGCCCAAAAAATATGGTGGGATAGAATATTTAAAGTATTGGATTAAAATAGAAAAATACTCTGTATGTTTCTTAACCTCTACACAAAAAATAAAAATGGACCAGAAGTGGCAATTGTTAGAAGCAGCGTTTAATTAACAAAATCAGTTGTAATATTTATATCTTATTATACCATTATGATTTAATCGATCTTACAAGTATTAATTAACTTTTTATACTTTGTGTCTAATACTGTATTATGTAATTTCACATGTTTCATCTTTAAAAATAAAATAGTTATAAAAAAAAGAGATTGTCCAGAACAAATTGAAATATAACTTAACTACATTTTGGCTTGGTTTTATTTTTGACTTCCAATTACTGTTAATCGATTGATTAAATATTTTCATTGGTATCAATTTTCATAGTTGGAGAAAAGTTTGCTAATTTGAGAGAACTATTTTGATTAGCAGTTTACTAATAGGGTTTCCCTATTTTGAAAACCCATTCAAATTGGTAACCCACTATATTTCATAGATTAAACCAGATGATGAAATTTAACAACATTTGTTTGGTTATAGTATGTATGCACTTTCAGGCATGATATATGAGAGAGTAAATTATTCTTCCGACAAGGCTTAATAAGGTTATTAGCTTCCGGAGTTAAGAATATTCTTTTCCAATCTTACAATAAAAGCCTTCTTAGCTATCATAAATCTAACGTTTATAAATAATTAAGTTATTATCTGAGCTGATAGAGGAAGCTGTTGTTAGACATGTCATTATTTCCGCCTCAGCTACAATCTCTAAATCAAGTTACGTATTTTATTTCGATATATTACCCTTACAGTTATTTATTTATATGGCAGAGTAATGATTTAATAAGTTTTTACTAAAATGAAATTAATAATAGAACAAAAAACCTAATCAGTTTTTCTTTCCACGTTCAAAGCAAAGATTTTCCCAGATGTATTTAGTGAAATATAATTTGTTTGTGACATGAATGCATGTAATACCCTTTGGTTTTGATATGTATCTGCATGATAAATTAACACAACAAATCAGCGCATCATCTGCACAGGAAAAATAAACTCATTATCTAAAGCTCTTGGAAACAGTATAAAACAAGTACTATTATAGACCATTACACTACAAGGTTGGAAGAACCCTATATCGTTCACTTGGCATATAGCATAATATTAATCGTTTCCGTGCTTTCTCAAAAGCCAATGTGTTTTAAAGAGGCATTAGCTAGATGCTGTCAAATCAATGTTCACTGATTTGATTCGAATTCTCATACTTGATTTATAACATACTAAAATGTATATCCAAATTATAAAATATCTGAAATCAACAATTTAAGAGGCACAGACGACTTGATAATATCTCATCCAAAGCTAAGGGGTTCCTTTGAAGTTCACATGAATACGAATTTTATCAGGTTTTGTTCATTTCCAAGAGATGTGTCTATGCCTATTTTGGCAAAACTGAACCAAATTGGCTGCTAAAAAGCGACTTATTATATTACTATCATAAATGATTGAACAAAAAAAAAGATCTTTCTTTTTTTTGTATATCTCGTAGATAATGCTCCTTTAATCGACTCAGAAAATTGACTTACAATAAAACTGCTAAAAAAATAACATGCTACGTAATATCATTTCCAAAAAACATTTAGAATTTAATTCAGAAAATATCTGCTTCCAACATATTAAAAACTATGTCAATTGGACATGCTTTGATACTATATATGCCCTTGAATTTTTACTAGATAACATTTTTGTTTGCTTTGGGGATTCCGTATATCGTCAGATTATCGGAATTCCAATGAGGACTAACTGTGCACCACTTATTGAGGACCTGTTTTTGTATTGCTATGAGTTACAATTTATGAAAAAAAATAAGCAAAGACCCATCGAAACAACATCTTATAAACAAATTTAATAATACTTTTAGATATTTGGATGATATTTTGGCTCTCAATAATGACGACTTCAGTATGTATATTAAAGAAATTTATCCTGTTGAACTTACTTTAAATAAAGCTAATACTAACAATGACCACTGCCCTTTCCTCGATCTTGATATCTATATCACTAACGGAAAGCTGAATACTAAAATTTATGAGAAAAGAGATGATTTTTCATTTCCTATCGTTAATTATCCATTTTTAGATGGTGACGTTCCCTTGTCAACATCTTACGGTGTTTATATATCTCAACTTGTACGATTCGCTCGTGTATGTAACAATGTTTTAGATTTTAACGAGAGAAATGTATGTATTACTGAAAAATTATTACACCAGGGTTTCCGATATCACAAACTAGTAAAAACATTTACTAAATTTTATCACCGGTATAAGGACATCATTCGTAAATATAGCTCAACATGCAGACTTCTTATACGTTCAGGTATTTCACATCCAATTTTTTATGGAAATATTCTTTATAAAGCACAAAGGTGTCAGTATTCACCTCAAAAACTAACAAAACCTTTGAATAGACTTATTAAGAAGGGATATAGTTACGAGACTGTTGTCGGGTCATTAAAGATTGCATATTTTGGCTTTAATATTGATTCACTTATAGGGTCTTTGCATCGGAACTAAACACATTTATTCAAAAACCAGTTGTTGGCATGACACGGGTTATGTTCTTCTCATGTATGTTATGATGGTATGATACTAAACCCCTAACGGGAAGGATTGTGCCTGATGTTCATATGATGAAATCATAATCTTTCAGTCAGTTTAATTGAAGTCTGGAGCTGGCATGTCAGTTAACTGCTAGTAGTCTGTTGTTATTTATGTATTATTGTCATTTTGTTTATTTTCTTTGGTTACATCTTCTGACATCAGACTCGGACTTCTCTTGAACTGAATTTAAATGTGCGTATTGTTATGCGTTTACTTTTCTACATTGGAAAGAGGTATAGGGGGAGGGTTGAGATCTCACAAACATGTTTAACCCCGCCGCATTTTTGCGCCTGTCCCAAGTCAGGAGCCTCTGGCCTTTGTTAGTCTTTTATTATTTTAATTTTAGTTTCTTGTGTACAATTTGGAAATTAGTATGGCGTTCATTGTCACTGAACTAGTATATATTTGTTTAGGGGCCAGTTGAAGGACGCCTCCGGGTGCGGGAATTTCTCGCTACATTGAAGACCTGTTGGTGACCATCTGCTGTTGTTTTTTTTCTATGATCGGGTTGTTGTCTCTTTGGCACATTCCCCATTTCCATTCTCAATTTTATTTGTAAATATTTAAAGAATAATGACTCCCAACACCCAATCTTAATAATCGTAGTTATCACTGAGAGATTAACGATTCCTAATACTCGAGCTTAGCAATAATTCAAAGAAACATTAATTTCAACAATAGATCTTAGTACATGTAATCACTCAGAGAATTACAACTCCCAATACCTAAGTTTAGTAATTACTCAGAGAAAAACGATTCCCAAAACCAAAGCTTAGTTATCAATCGGAGAATAACGACTCCCAGTATCTAAGGTTAATATTACTCAGTGAAAAAAGACTCCCAATACTTAAGCTTTTAATCAATCAGAGAATAACAAGTCCCAACACCTACGCTTAGTAATCACTCAGAAAATAATAACTCCCAACACCAAAGCTTAGTTATCACTCAGAGAATAACGACTCCCAACACCAAAGCTTAGGTATCACTCAGAGAATAACGACTCCTAACACCAAACCTTAGTTATCACTCAGAGAATAACGACTCCCAACACCAAACCTTAGTTATTACTCAGAGGATAACGATTCCCAATTCCTAAGCTTAGTTAGCACTCCGAGAATAATGACTCCCAATACCAAAGCTTAGTTATCACTCAGAGAATAACGACTTCCCACAACAAATCTAAGTTATCACACAGAGAATAATGACTCCCAACACCAAAGCTTAGGTATCACTCAGAGAATAACGACTTCCCACAACAAATCTAAGTTATCACACAGAGAATAACGACTCCCAACACCAAAGCTTAGTCAAAGTTGAGGAGAACATATTCGGATTTTTTAGTACAGCTCAATAATAGTATCAATGATAAAAGGGCTAAGCTGGTTTGATAAGGACGTGTTAGACTGACGCATTGGTTAGTCCAGACAGAAAATCATACGTGCAGGACGACCATATATAGATATAAGAAGATGTGGTATGAGTGCCAATTAGTCAACTCTCCATCCAAGTCCCAATTTATAAAAGTAAACCATTGTAGGTCAAAGTACAGTCTTCAACACATAGCCTTCGCTCGCACCGAACAGTCAGCTATTTTAGGTGTATTTGACATATAGCTCTTCAACGATTTTCGGTACTTATCTATCTTCGGATTACAAATGTTTGGCTTTGAGCGTTCCTGATGAAGGTAAATCCAGAAAAGCGCTTCGGACGCAAGAAATTATTTAACGTCTTGTTTTGAATTATTTACATCACTGGGTCGATACCTATGCTGTTTGACTATCAGTCCTTGAGGGTATCAACAGCTCAGTAATCAGTGCTTCGGTACTGACATGATTTAACAAACTTTACTAAAATTTGTACGTTAATAAATTTTGAAATTATCATGAAACTAAGGTTTCAACTCCCTCAGGCAAAATTGACTTTAGATGAATTTGGCTATCTATTTTAGGTATTTTTGACATATAGCTCTTCAACGATTTTCGGTACTTATCTATCTTCGGATTTCAAATGTTTGTCTTTGAGCGTTCCTGATGAAGGAAAATCCAGAAAAGCGCTTCGGACGCAAGAAATTATTAAACGTATTGTTTTCATTTTTTTGAATGCATTTATTACATCGAACTAGAGATATAACAGATACAGTTCGGTCTGCCTCAGAAATTGACAAAGAGGGTCGGTTGAAAACAAAACTTTACGACAAAAGAGATGATTTCAGCTTGTGAACTTTCCATTTCTATGTAGCAACATTTAAGCCGCGCCTAAACACGGAGTATATATCTCCCAATTTATAAGATTTCCCCCGGATCTTATTTTCTATCATGATTTCCTTGATAGAGGTTGACTGTTCACAAGGAAGCTATTAAACCAAGAGTTCCAAATGGTGATGTTGAAATCATCCCTTCATAATTTCGCAGACGCTAACACGAGTTGGTTGATCGTTATGAAAAAAACGTTTCACAGATGATATCGGATATGTTCCTTATGTCGTAACTAATATCTCCTTCCCTTTTCACGAATATGACCTACCAAATAAGACTATTTACCAGATTTGTAATAACATGAGCAACACAACGGGTGCCAAATGTGGAGCAAGTTCCGCTCACCCTTCCAGAGCAACTGGTATCATCCCCATCTTTTAGTGGAGTTCGTGTTGCCTAGTCTAGTTTTCTATGTTGTGTCTTGTGTTCTGTTATTTGTCTGTTTGCTTTTATTTTAGCCATGGCGTTGTCGGTTATTCATTTCTATCTATGAGTTTGACTGTCCCTCTGGTATCTTTCGTCCCTCTTTTAGAATAGGTGCAAAGAAATGCAGCGTGTTTAAATGTTTTAATAAGTTCCAAAATTTGCCCTTAATAATTTTGTGTTCTTAGTACGAAGAAGTGAAAATTTATAGTCATACCAAAGCTGGCATTTAGACGAGATATAATCCTGCATTAGTAAACATTAAATAACAATAAAGCACATTCACTGGAACTGTGTGAATTTACATATATTGTTTTGAATCTGACAAACAACATTTCTTTATTTTTATAAATTAATAAATACGGAATGCTAGAATGATTTTACCCCCACTCCTTCCGATTTCGTTTTAGCAGCTATTGTGAAAGAACTATTATTTGCAGAGTACTTATTTTTATGGATAATGTGGTTTTTTTTTAAACCTCATCAATCACAAATCTAGTTTTAAGTAAAAACGCCTACAGACATGTTTTTTAAATTGCAACTTCAGCAAATTGAACTTTCAAATAAAGAGTATAAATTAACTGTGATGATTAGATCTTGTATTATATAACAATGACATCCTTTTATAACTAATACTATTACAAATCATAACATTTTTAGTGTTACGTCTCAGTGGCGGATCCAGGGGGGGGGTTCCGGGGGTGCGCACCCCCCCCCCCTTTATTTTTGCCGATCAATGCATTTGTATCGGGACATATGTTTTGCACCCCCCCCCCCCCTTTGCGCTGGGTTAGCCTGGGTTAGCACCCCCCCCCCCCCCCTTTCGAAAATTCCTGCATCCGCCCCTGACGTCTTGTCGATTATTGAACTCAGTCATAAAGTGACATGTTTTCATTAATGGAAAAACTATGAAAACAAGGTCATTCCTGTATTACCATAGTAACCATTTGTGACCATTAAACTCAATAGGTGGCGGCAACTCATTGATTTCAGTAGTTATTCTTTGAATTCATTATAAAGTCTGACTGTTTAGTTTCTTATTTTCAAGAATTTTTATTCAATTCTTTTACGTTGAAAAATTTTATGACGGATTTGTCTTTCTTTTGATTTGATACTCAAACAAGATTTTTTTTCAAATGTTTTTACGTTGCAAAACTTTATGACAGATTTGTCTTTCTTTTGATTTGATACGCAAACAGTCTCTATGGAAAAACTAAATATATGTGTCCTAATAATTAAACTCATTTAAGGCTTTATCATGTATTAATATAAAGTTTTACCAAAGGTCAAAATCTGGAACATCAAATTTACCTTCAGGATTAAAAAAAAACCTAAAAAAAGATTAAAATACTGTGCCAGTGTGGTATTGGGATATTTGTAATGTGATTATTGTTGTACAATATGTGGACAAGGTTTTCCTTATTAAGCTTTTGATAAGAAAATGCACCAAATCCTTTAAGAAAACCGACGAAGGCCACTAATTGGTCTTCAATACAGCGAGACAATCCCGCTAAAAACTGTCTATTTAATACGTAAGATGCTTACTGACAGCGATTCAAATATACACGGTATGTACTTGCTTTTAACCAAATATATTTCTAGAAGTTGACAAAACGTAAGAAAATGAAAAATAGCTGTAAAACTTTACACATTCATCTCAGAATCAAATGAGCCTAAAACTGTTCAAATGATTTGACACTTATTTGTCCCTACAAATTGGCTGGGAATAAAATAACTGAGTGATAAACTACTTAATGTATTCCTTTATGAAAATGACAATATGAGGGTTGTTTTGATGACACAATTAAATTGTGATGGCAGTGTTCAAGTGACATCATTATGTAAATTTACTAAATTAAAGCAAAGCATAGGGTAATGTCAGCTAGTATTGGGAACAAGTGCATATAAAAAAAACCATAGCAAGCTGATTAACTGTAAACACATATTCTTAGTATATATCTTTTTATGGTGCCTTTGTTCTATATTACTTCTTAGCATCTGGGTGGTAAATTGTCACAAACTTTTGCAAGTCTTCTCAATTTATAGATCTTTATACATTCAAATTAATTATAATTGTAAAACAAATTGAGAATGTTTGAATTACAATTCATTTTCAAAGGGTCAATAACATTAACGGTACCAATTTTTCTGCACCAGATGTGCATTTCGACAAATAATGTCTCTTCAGTGATGCTCGTGGCCAAACTTGTGCTTTGTACATAAGTAGGTTTGTGACATTATGGTAGTATTTCTTTAATTGATTTTGACAGTATTTATTTTACATATCAAGAACAATAACGGAACATTTCTGCATGATATGTTATAAATACTGAACGCAAATTTTGCTTACGGGTGCAGCTGTTTTAATTTCATGATATGTTGTCTGTAAAATATGGTACCTTGTATTGCATCTAAACTTACAGTTACTGCCAATGGCAACAGGGCAGCCATATCATTTTTATATTGACTAGCTATTCTCTAGGCTTGTTCAGAAATATTATGCATTACACAAAAATATTCTGATTCTAAAAAACATACCATATTACAACCAGCGTAATAACTTTGTACTTTATAAATCAAGAACTTTCACAGCATTTTCCTTTGTGAATGTTTTGTTGCCTGGTATTTAAATTCTCCTTATTCTTAAGTTTCACTAGCTTGAACCAAGAAATGATTGGTCTTAACTTCATTAGGTTTTTGAAAACCACATTTTAGTTTTTCTGTTTTCCCCAATTTAGTTTTTGAATCAAGGATTGTCTAACTATAAAAGTAAGAGGCATCTTAAAATCAATGTGATGGATATAACTCATGGAAAGATTGGCACAGTAGTTTGAATTATTTCATAGCACTATTGCAGCAATTAAAGGTTTTTAGAAACAAATGCATTTTTCTGTAGATAAAATGAGCTTAGTTTGCACAACAATATTATTTATATTGTAATTTCACATATTAACTAAACATTAATCGCTGTTACATGTTTCGCCTTTTATAGTTTAACTTTTAAATCAGAAGATACTACCAATTACATGTACATATTCTTCTATTAAGCTTTTTCAATTTTCTTTTAAGACAAGGGACCAACAGATAGACTTAAAACTAAAATTTATCTTGTCTAAAACATTTAACCTGAATAAATGTTTGGGAGAATTTTGAAGTTAAAAACTTAGAACATGTAGAATATAGATATTCTATTTTTCTTCTTTAAGAATTGGTTATTGACTTTGAGAACACATTTCATGATTATATGAGATAATACAATGTAGTAACGCCAGTCGCGCGTTTCGTCTTCAAAATGCCCATCAGTGACGCTCGAAAGTCCAAATAAAGTACGAAGTTAAAGAGCATTCACTGAAAAAAATACCTAGTAATCTCTACTAGGTAAACTAGTAAACTTACTGTCCATGAGATTACTAGGCCAGAAGTATATTTACTAGCCTACTTAATAACTATACTAGGCCATCAAAGTAAATTTACTAGGCTACTTAGTAATTACACTAGGAGTCCCTAGTAATTTTGCTAGACTGCTTGGTGACTTTACTAGTCTGAATAAGTAATTTTACTACCTTTTAGTAACATAACTAGGTCCTCCTAGTGGCAAATCCATGGTAAGACTAGTAATTCTACTAGCTTCAAGTAACTCTACAAACATTTCCTAGTAGGAATACCTCCTTCAGCTAGTAACTTTACTAGCTATAAGTACTTGTACCAGGTCACCCTCGTGTGGTACTTTTTCGTACCTAGATGTAGCAATGTTGCTGGATTAAGGATTCTTTTTTATTTTGATTTGTATGCATAGTTTCATAGCAGTGCAATTTCTTATAACTATTTCTCTATTGTACTGGTACAAAGTTCAAAATGATAAATCCAATTTTTTTAATAAGGGGGACTGCCATAAAAGGGGGCTCACTCAAGTCATAGTTAAATTTTTCACGGTATAATCAATTAAATTTTTCCCATGAAAGGGGCCTAAGGGCCCCTAAATCCATCACTCAGTAAAATCAACAGGAAGCTTCTAGGTAGTTTATATGTGTTTGTGATCTTTCAATTCAGGAAACACAACGACAATAGCAATAATTGTGAAAGATAAATATACAACAATGACCTGAAAAGACTAGCAAAAACATCAGCAATAGGTCACAATATCCTCAATATGAATTGACTTTCAATGTATACTTTGGTTGCCAATGAATGCAGATAAAAAATTGTTGCATCTGTAGTGATAATTAACATTCAATGTCAATAAAGACAAAACTATTTGTTTTCACTCCTTGTTCTTGTTGTTTTCTCTTTCACACATTCTCACTTAAATTTCGCCATGTTAGGCCTGAAAGCTTTACAGTTACCTAACTAAATTTGTCAGTGTGTTAGGTTCAGCAAAATAATTTTAAAGATAAATTATACCTATTTTATTTACATACATTGTAAGATGCATAACATCAGAACTGTAAAATACATTTTAGTAGACAATACAAAGTAGTTAATTTCAAGTATAGAAAAAGGTGTCCAACCAACAACAAACAAATAGGTAACATGTTCTCAATTTACTTCAAAGTAACCAATTAAATTCATGTTTCAAAACTATTAATAAGCTGTACCCTAATAATATTAACAATATTTCATACATGTATTTAGAATATTCAGTTTACAATTCTAAAGTTATTTCGATGAAAAAAATTTAAAACATCATTTTAATAAAATAACCCATCTAGTTATTGCACGGCCCCTGTTTAAATCAATCAGCTCTCCTTGCAAAACCAAAATGAATAAACTCTCCCTCAAATATTTATTTAAAAAAAAAGAACAAAGTAAGACTATCAGTTATTTTATGTCTTCCTGCTTCAAATTTTACATTTTAAAACACTTAGAAGTAAAAATAAAATTGTCAGGTAGTAAGTATACAGATTGTACCTAACAGTTTATAACTTTATAAAGCATGATCACTTATCATTTTTTAAAGCACTGTAAATTTTAGTTTGAGCAAACAGATCCAACTCAATGTCACCCCTCTAGAGCACCAGGATCTAAATACATGTCACCCATCTCATATTGCACTAGGATCTAAATCATTTTCACCGTTTGCTCCTACATTGATATTTTATATTATGAAACTTTGTTTAAACTTATTTTGACCTTAATAAACTTGAACAGGCCTAGTTCAAAATCAAAACTGATTTTATAGTCTTAATCTATTGAATTCTAATATTGGCTTGTATCAATTTTTAGATGAATGAATAAGTTGACACAAAAGTTGGTTAACATTTTCACGGAGCTGTCATGTATACAGATAACACTTTCTCTGAGTTTCTCAAAATTGTTTATACTATACATGTATGTCATAGATCACAACAAAAACAAATAATCATACTTGTACTGAAACATCAACAGATATAAATATAAATGTTCATTTAAACTTTTCATGCTATATGTATCTGCATTGTTACATCGAAGGTCCCAATTCTGGCTTGAACTTGACGGGAGAGCGGACTCCTATTGACGGCATTGGTGAGCTGTTTTGAAGCTCTCAACTGACTTGGCGCACACTACGTCTTCTTTCAATGAATCACAGTTTTGACAAAGAATGTGTTTTTAAATTGCTCGTTTTCACAGTTTGTTGTTTCACTTAACCAAATTTATAAATTATCACTTTCAAAGTCTGCAGAGCGTGTCGGCTTGATGTTCCTTTTTAGTAAAGATTGCTTGTTACCAATAATTTGTCAGGTTTGGATAGCTGGGACCATACCCTCAATACCTTTGTACGGTAATACTAGTCTTTGGCTTGTTCTTGTGAATTGCAGGTTTTTCAAGTTCCAGTAAGTGTAGCATGTTGGTGGTCGATCCTTCTTATCTAAATTTATCATCCTCTGTGATTTTTTTCAGAACCTGAAATTATACAAAAATCCATAATAAAACTACATGTAGTGTTGTCAATATTAATTAATATAGATTAACTAGAACTCTACTGTCAATTTCTACTAATACATTGTATTTAAAAAACTACATTTCACTTTGTTTCTTACAGTATGTGTGATAGGTGAGTCGTCATGTCAGACATATATAGATACACACTGAACATTTATGTCCTTTTTTATAGCTTTTTAATGCAATTGCATACAAGTATTTCAAGTTAGACATTAACAAGTGTAATATGTATACATTAATATTAAATCTACAATTATACTGCTATACAGAGAGTTAAAATACTGGCAAAAACAATAATTATCCCAGAGCCATGTTTAAAATATATACTTTTATAAATATTTTCATATTTAATTAAAAAAAAAAACAGTTAAGGCATCACCCTTTCTAATCCAGTGTTGGTAAATAATTTAAAAAAAACATTAGTAAATTAGGAAAAATTGTATTAGCCTTTATGAATTTTAACACTTTCTACTTTCATCCTGAAGCTAAGAGACGGCTAGCTTTTTAGAAAAGCTATTACTTGTTTGAATGCATTTGTGCACTCAGAGTCAAGATGCAAGTGTACACCTGCATGGTGCATGTATGTCATCAAGTACATTCTGTGGTGCTTTCAAATGTTTCTCAATTTCATATTTGATGTGAAAATATTGAAGATATACCATGTATTGACTGTGTTAGTTTTGGCAGGTTCATATTTTTTCACTACATGGGCGCAGCCATATTAATTTCATAACGAGGCGCACTTTAATTATATAATCATAAAACGTTTCGGATTTAAGTTACGGTTTTCTGTGGTGAAATAGAAGGATACCCTATTAATTAATTTAGTTTTCGTATTAAAAAAGAAGACAAGTTGTTAATATTAGAATAACGAAATCTGCATCTTGTAAATCTTAACTTAAATAGATAAAGTTTGTTCCACGTGTCACAAGGTTATCTTGACCATCTTCTGTATATTTTATTTTACGTGAAAGGCGAGATGATGTGGTTCTTTTTTGTGTAAACAAGTTAAGACGATAAAATAAAACACAAATTAGCTAAAATACTTACAGCTTTTCAATGAATCAGGCCAAAAATCACTCAGGTTCTTTATTCGTTTGATTGCGGCCATCACTTCATGTACAACAGAACTTGGCCACGCGAATATGATACTCGTCCGGCGGGAAATCCTGTTATCAGTTGCACAGCTGGTTCCTGGTAAAACGATGCATCCACGATAGTAAACATACTAGTCTAATTAGTTGTTTGATAAACTACTAGGGACTTTTAATGAAGTACTAGCCAAACTAGTAATATTTACTAGGTATTTTTTTCAGTGTTGAGGACCAAAATCTTTCCAAAAATAAAAAAATGCATACAATTGGAAGGAAAAAGGGGTCACTGCAATGAAGTGCGCAAATTTGAAGTGGGACCTGATATCGAGGGTTACTTGGATAAGGACAGAATGTTAGTTTACCAACAGGCCGCCTATGTACTCCTCCATGTATTCATACATTGAAATTCACATCCCTTTTTTTTATGTCAAGTGTGATACACTTTTATTCCCCAGTAACCATTGGGGTCATTGGTGAGGTTCATGTTGCTTAGTCTTTCTTTATGTGTCTTGTGTACTATTATTTGTCTGTTTGTCTTTTTCATGTTTAGCCATGGCATTGTCAGTTTATTTTCGATCTCTGAGCTTGACTGTCCCTCTGATGGCTTTTGCCCCTCTTTTAAACATGATTCGCACCTCTCCAAATTAGCTGTTTTATGACCATATGTCTTTCACTTCAAAGATGTAAATGAACTCATCATAGATACCAGGATTAAATTTTGTATATAAGCCAGACGCGCGTTTTGTCTTCAAACGACACATCAGTGACGCCCCAATCCCAAAAAGTTAAAAGGGCTAAATAAAGTACGAAGTTGAAGAGCAGTACAGACCAACATTCCTAAAAGTTTTGCCAAATACAGCTTAGGTAATCTATGCCTGAGGAAGAAAAGCCTTAGAGTTTCAAAAATTCTAAATTTTGTAAACAGTTAATTTATAAATATAACCATATCAATGATAATTCATGTCAGCACAAAAGTGCTGACTACTGGGTTGGTGATACCCTCGGGGAAATAAATCTCCACCAGCAGTGGCATCGACCCAGTGGTGTAATACACATTTAAGCTCCATGCTCAATCTTATTTAAATAAGTTCTTCGCACTTGCTCCTCGTTGTTTATATGTCGCAGAACTAATTTTAATTAGATTGCTCCATACTATAATAAGGACATAGCATCCACAAAATTATTGTATTTATGCCATACCACTTCATTATTCCTATAGGACTCATTAACTCCTAATTTAAGATATTATAAATGCACATCTACATAACAAATTAAAGGATTTAGAAGAAGGAGAATTTACGATCATAAAACATTGTGAGATAAAAAAAAAACAAAAAAACATGGATATGGACAAGGTGAAAATTCAAGAACTCTTTTCTTTTGATAAGAAGCATTAATCAGCATTTCAGTATACCATATCCCTAAAAAGGTTGTTTCCATCAAGGATGGTCTGAGCTCCTGTGGGTGCCCAATAAGTCCTAAATTATGATAGTTTGTATCCACCAAGGATTGCCTGACCTCCTATGGGTGCCCAATAAGTCCTAAATTATGTTAGTTTGTATTCATCTGGAATGGTCTCACCTCCTATATATGGGTGCACAATAAGTCCTAAATTATGTTAGTTTGTATTCATCGTGGATGGCCTGACCTCCTGTAGGTGAACAATAAGTCCTAAATTCTGTCATTTTGTATTCATCTGGGATGGTCTGACCTCCTATGGGTGCCCAATAAGATCTTAATTATGTTAGTTTGTATTCATCTTGGATGGCCTGACCTCCTGTGGGTGACCAATAAGTCCTAAATTCTGTCATTTTGTATTCATCTGGGATGGTCTGACCTCCTATGGGTGCCCAATAAGATCTTATTATGTTAGTTTGTAGTCATCTGGGTAGTCTGACCTACTTCGGGTGCCCAATAAGTCCTAAATTCTGACAGTTTGTATCCATCAAGGATGGTCTGACCTCCTGTGGGTGCCCAATAAGTCCTAAATTATTTTAGTTTGTATTCATCTGGGATGGTCTGACCTCCTGTGGGTGCCCAAAAAGTCCTAAATTCTGTCAGTTTGTATTATTCTGGGATGGCCTGACCTCCTATGGGTGCCCAATATATACAATTTCTTCTGTGAAGTCTTAAAATTTCAGAAAAATAGCATCAGTTTTTCGGATCCGATAAATTTAAGATTCATAACATTGAAGTAAAACAAGCTAAACTATCAGCTATTGTAAACAAATGATACACCAACTATCTATAAAGGCAACAGTAGTATGCCGCTGTCTATATGTATTCAAAAACAAGTACAAAGTTTAAGAGAATTGAGGAACAAAAAGTTCCAAACCGTTGTGCCAAATACGGCTAAGGTTATCTGCCTGGAATAAGAAAATCCTTAATATTTAGAATAATTCATACTTTTGCAAGCAGTAAAATTTTAAAAATGACTATAAGATAGATAATGATGTTAACACCGAAGTGGTGACTAACTACAGAATAAAAACGAATACGTAAAACAACCTAAATCAGAACATTAAAAAGGCACAGCCGAACAACGTAGTATATGTTAGCCAAAGAGAACAACGCACAAACGTTCCGTCACATTTAAATTTCTAATTTCCAATTTTGAATCCTCAATGCTCTTCAACTTTGAACTTGTTTGACTTTATCAATATTTTGATATGAGCGTCACTGATGAGTCTTATGAAGACAAAACGCGCGTCCGGCGTATTAATTATAATCCTGGTACCTTTGTTAACTATTCCAAAAAGTTCAAGGTCAGGTTTGTAATACTGATATAACATGTATAAATAACAATGATTATAATGATGACAATGATTACAATTATGTTATCATTTTCTTAAACCGCCATAAAACAAATGTTAATTTATATACACTGATACAATTATGTAATCATACAACTAATATTGATATATGCACACTATGACAGACAGCATATAAATCTGATGAAGTCATTAATTGACGGGAAAGAAACCTCTGGTAAATTTTAATCATTATTTATTTCACATAACAGTACAATTCAATTCAATTCTTTATGCTTATCAGTGCAATAAATACAAATACATTTCTATAACACAACATGACATAATACATCAGAGAAGCAAATAAATATCAAGTATTGACCAATAACAGTTTGGTCCTATGATTAAGTGCATTAAACAAGAATTTACACAAATTACGCAAATCTTTTACATTTTCAGTGCTGAGAAGTTGCACTAATTTGACAAATGTACAAATGGCATTAAGACATATTGGTGATGTAATCAGATTATAAAGGAATCGTTACAGTGTACAAGCTAAACAAATATCTATTGAGAACCAGAATGTCAACATTAATGACTTTATCTTAAAATAATTGCTTTAATATGACTCATGATATTCGTTTAATCTAATAAAAGTTTTTAAGTTTCTTAAACATGTCTACTGATATTCGTTCAATTTAATAAATGTTTTAATTTTATATAAGAAAGTAAATTGTAATATATATATTGTGTTATAAAACTCTTTATATTACACGCCTGGTAAACCATCTAATCTCAACCAAATGGTTGAGACGGAAAAAAGTATTCTGGCACTTCCTGTTGAGCTTTTCTGTTTCAAAATATTCAAAATAATCACAGGGTAGGTCGAATTTTCGTCGATTTACTGAAAATCAATGACTTTTTTGTAAAATCGGAAAATGTCATGCCATAGATAAATAATAATTGTAACTAATATGTCTCTTCTTGGTTTAAAATATTTTAAATTGAAGTCACAATCACTTTTCTCCTACGGATTATAATGTTTACATTCTTTAAATCCGATAGAACTGCTATGATAATAATGACTTAGCAAGAAAATATGTCAATTATTTGTGTGTTTTTTTAGGCTTTACCATAACCACGTCTGTAAATAGCACAAATATTTGTTTGTCAAGCCTACTTTGAGCAGAAAAATAAAAAAATATAAATGATTGAGATATAAAGGTATTGGTTGAGTCTTTCTGTCACAATGTTGAGACTTTCTGGTTGAGCTGTACTATTCGAGTTTACCTTTTTTTACGGTTAACCTGATTCATGTTTTCGGTCTGTGGTGACATAAAATCTAAATACAGATACAATTTTAAGCATTGCCGATAGAAAAATGCATGCCATACAAATATAAATAAGATTAATTTTTACAATGGTTATTTATTAATATAATTTGGATGAATTCGATTCCTAAGACATTATTTAATGCCAAAAATGCGTACATTTATAAAGAAATAAAATAATTAAAAACTAAACAATCGAACAGGACCCCTTTTCTAGGTTTATTTTTTCGTACACATTATTTCAGGTGGTGATCATTTAAATGTGAGTAAAAGATGTCATTTTTGTCATTATAATACTGAAAAATATGATTCGATTTTAAAATTGCTTTGTAAGTATTATAAGTGACATCCAACTTAGTGTAATCACAGGTGTTGTATTTAAATAATTAAAACTTAGATGTTTGTTCACAACTGCATTCAGGGCACATCCTTAATATTTGGTAGTATTCAGCAACATTTATATTATAACCCGGGCCCCGTCACACTAGGCCGTGATCGCTTTACGATCTCTAAAAAAATAATGCTATTGACGATCGTAGTGCAGTATGGTCGTGTTATGGTCTTGATGAGGTCTTGGTGATCGTGTTGAGAGTAGCAAACTTTAAACATGTTCAAAACAATCATGATGCGTTCGTGGCGAAATCAGGTCGCAGTTCTGGTCTAGTCGTAGATTTTTTTAGCCGTGGAACTGTCAGGATCAGTTCCAGGTTGAACTGTGTAAATCAGTTCTAGGTAGAACTTACCAATGACCAAATCAGTTCTTGGTTAGAACTGTTCTAGCTAGAACTGTCTTAAAAGTGTCAGGAGATAGTTCCACATTTGTCCGCTAGAACAATTCTCCTTCAGATTATGACAGTTAGAGGTAATCTCCATTGTGTGTAGGCTGTACATCTCCTTTGCAATTATCTATTTTAAATGAAAATAACTTTTGATGAAATGAATGAATTTAATGATTATCCATTTTTGAATATTAATTCAGTTTTCTTTTTAAATATTTTAAAACTGGATTCGACGTAGCTAAATTGTGGGAGATAGTTAGTTTGAACTCTGGCCTGGTCAACTTAAATTCTAAAAAAAAATTGTGTGTGTCTAATATGCTAAGCATGCAATATCTGCTAAAAACTATGGTCATATACCTTACCAGATAGCTCGAACTAACGCCGAAAGGATAAAGAAAAGTTTTTCATTTACAAAATTTGCATCCGTTAGGAGTCCGCGATGTAATGACCAAATAAAACGGACGTGTAATATGCCGAAAAATGGGGTGGAAGAGGAATAAGAAAAAAACATGTCAGAATAAAAGACAATAATTTTGCCTGATCATGATTAAGAAGTTGAGCCAAAAATATTCATGATACTAAAGAAAACTAACATACCAATAATTGCTTTTTCTTACGCGATTTGTTTTCAATTTGTATGTATCCGTTTTATTATTAATGTTCTTTCTGTATGCGGTACGATTGCCAATGATACAACTCTCCACAAGAGACCAAAATGACACATAAAGTAACAACTAGAGGTCGCTGTACGGCGTTCAAATATAAGCAAAGCCCATACTGCATAGATAGCTATAAAAGCCCCCGAAATGAGCGTTCTCCAGCGTTAGAACTTTAATACTAGTACTTACACAGATAATTACTATTTAGACTCTATTACAACCAAAGGCCTCTTTAGAAGCTGCTGTGATAACTGCAGACAAGATTAAAATGACTGTTGAAATGTCAAACAATATACGGCAAGTTTATGAATTTTGACAGTTGCATATGTAATTGATACTAAGTTACACAAGGTCATGTTTTTCTCTGACTGTTTATGACGTCTTTACACTAAATTCATTGGATGTTGGATTTGTACGGATTGATAGTTTAGTCTTAGATGCATGATTTTTATATTAGTTGTTAGTGGCTTTGAACTAGCTGTCAGATAACTGCGAGTACTCTCCATAGGCGGATCCAGAAAGGGGGGCTGGGCCCCCCCCCCCCATTTCGTGGGAAAAATTTGGTTGATTATATAGGGAATCACTGAAGCATGACTGGAGTGGGCCCCTTAGGTCAGTCAGCGGGCCCCCCGTATGAAAAGTTCTGGATCCGCCACTGCTCTCAGATCTGTTCCTAGTGTCTTTTTGTTGTCGGGATGTTCAAGAAACCGGCCACGTCCAATTGTATTTTTGTCCATCTGATGAGTTAAACCTTTTTCAACTGATTTTTATAGTTCGTTCTTATGTTGTACTGTTATATGTACCACTGTCCCAGGTAAGGGGGAGGGTTGGGATCCCGCTAACATGTTTCACCCCTCCACATTATTTATGTATGTGCCTGTCCCAATTCAGGAACCTGTAATTCAGTGGTTGTTGTTTGTTTATGTGTTACATATTGAATCATATTTTTTTTTGTTAATTTTTTTTTATATATAACAAGTGTGGACACAGATGAGTGTGGATAGTATGTTTGGATGTTTGACAGTGTCTTATGACAAAAGGAGTTCTATGTTTTTCCTTTATGGTGTTATTTTTTTGTCTATCTGATGAGTTAAGCCTTTTTTAACTGATTTTTATAGTTTGTTCTTATGTTGTACTGTTATACCACTGCCCCAGGTTAGGGGGAGGATTCGGATCCCACTAACATGTTTAACCCCGCCACATTATTTTGGTATGTGCCTGTCCCAAGTCAGGAGCCTGTAATTCAGTAGTTGTCGTTTGTTTATGTGTTACATATTTGTTTTTCGTTTATTTTTTTACATAAATGAGGCCATTAGTTTTCTCGCTTGAATTATTTTACATTGTCTTATCGGGGCCTTTTATAGTAATTTGTTGACTATATATGCGGTATGGGCTTTGCTCATTGTTGAAGGCCGTACGGTGACCTATAATTGTTAATGTTTGTGTCATTTTGGTCTTTTGTGGATAGTTGTCTCATTGGCAATCATACCACATCTTCTTTTTTATATTATTAACTGTGTTGCACGGTGACAACCAACCTGAGCATTAGAACTGTTATTTATTTAATATTTTTTTTTATGTTCAAGACAGGCATAGAGGAGACAGTAATAACACTAGTTACCGAATGATTATGATAGAATATGTTCTACATCTTTGATTTTGGATACATTTTGTATCTAGGAGAGCAACACATAATAGATTAATTTTTTCACATGTTTTTTTTTCTATATGGGAGATGATATCTAGATTTGAGAACATGATATAAGGAGCCTGTAACTCAGTGATTGTCGTTTATTTATGTGTTACATATAAGTTTTTTGTTTATTTTTTTTTTAACATAAATAAGGCCATTAGTTTTCTCGTTTGAATTGTTTTATATTGTCATTTCGGTGCCTTTTATAGCTGATTATGCGGTATTGGCTTTGCTAATTGTTTATGTCCTATACTTGTTAACTTCTGTGTCATTTGGTCTCTTGTGGAGAACGGTCTCATTAGAAAGCATACCACATCTTTTTCATATGTATTTGCTTACTATTGGTATGGTTCACTAGATTTAGTTAAAACAAACTTAAGTTAAGACTAAATAGTTCTTCAATGTTTCCATTTGTAAAAGGGCATAACCCTAGAATGATAATTAAAGTGCTTGTAATCACTGAATGGTTATTAAAGACTGCTTTAATTTATCAGTTGGTAGTAAAGTGAATTTTGCATTGTATATTGTATAAAGCATTAATTTAAGTTGATTAAACTACTATTCTGGACAGAGAAAGACAACTCTAATTTTCAAAGAAGATTTCATAAAGCATTGGTTTTAGGTAATTCAACAACCATTCTGGACAATTTGTGGTCTCGACTCTACAAACATGCTTGTTTTTGGCCCTCAATTCCTCGACTGTTTGCCCCAATAACCCTTAAAATATACCCCAACCTTCTACTTATGGTATTAAACATTATGGTACAATTTCAGAGCAATTGAAATACTTGTACACAACTTTTTGTACTGACACTAAATTAATGCTTGTTTTGGGCACCTTTGGAACCTAAACCTTATGGACTATAACCCCCAAAATCAATCCCAAGCTTTCTTTTGTGGTTATAAACATTGTGTTATAATTTTATTTATTTCTTTTTGCTTATAGTTAAGTTATTATATGGAAACCATCTGTCTCCAGACGACGACGACAGGATACCTATTTAGGACCGCAAAAATTTCTGTGGTTGTATAAAAATTTCAAGCATGAACAATGAAATATAGTTTAAGAAATCGATAAGCCTAGATAGAGCTTATCATTTTTTTAACATAATTGAACAAACATAATATGTTTGGTTCAAATTAAAATAGAATGCTTTTATCTCCCTAATACTTACATTGTACATAAGAGGTGATACTACTTTGACAAATCCTTGTACATGAGAGTTGTCTGTCAAATCTTTATTTTACAAAGAAAGAATTGCATAACAATGAACTGAGCTCAAAGCAAAGTAATTTAATAATACACTTAGACAAAGAGCTAAATCCAGTGATATACTTTGTACTACAGGTCCTTCGTGAACATCCATCGACCAAAACCATATCTCAAGAACATTCCATACTACATGGTTGGATTCAGAAGTCCTGAAAAAGACATGATTTTTTATCGTATTTTAAGTATATATATGCACAGGTTAAAACTTTCTTGTGGTATAATCATTCAGTATCTAGCAACTATCAATTTGCTTCATGCACATATTGATATAGGTTTAGTGTCCTTCTGTTGGAAATAAGAACACACACACCTCCATCTAGTTTTAGTCAACTGACAAAATATTCATACATGTAACTATAAAATGTTATCTACTGTAAGACCATAGGTGGATCCAGGGCCCCCCCCCCTTTTTATGGGAAAAATTTGGAGGATTATATAGGGAATCACTCACTGAAGCATGACTGCCCGCCCCCCCCTGAAAAGTTCTGGATCCACCATTGAAGACTTGTCAGTGTCTATTTATCATTGCCACTATATCAGTGATATATGTACACATACAAATATGTAATTGTATACATGTAAGACTAAAGTACATACATAAGACTAAAACTGGCATTCAGCCTTTACTACATCTTCATTCCCAAATATAAAAAAGAAGATGTGGTATGATTGCCAATGAGACAACTATCCACAAAAGACCAAAATGACACAAACATTAACAATTATAGGTCACCCTACGGCCTTCAACAATGAGCAAAACCCATACCACATATATAGTCAGCTATAAAAGGCCCCGATAAGACAATGTAAAACAATTCAAGCTAGAAAACTAACGGCCTTATATATGTAAAAAAAAATATGTAACACATAAACAAACGACAACCACTGAATTACAGGCTTCTGACTTGGGACAGGCACATACATAAATAATGTGGCGGGGTTAAACATGTTAGCGGTATCCCAACCGTCCCCCAAAGTCATTTTCAAATTGGACTTCATGATAAAATAAGATTCTATATCTACTTCCAATGAAAATGAAATATCCCTCTAATAGACTAGCATTTAAATCAATGTTTTCTAAACTGGTAGCTAGGTCACCATGGATCTTAAATATTTCAAATGCATGTACATTTAATAATATAAATTCTCCAAAATTCACTATATTTTCCCTTTTTTGTCTTCTGTTTGATATACCATTTTTTGAGTCTATATATTGTCTATATATATATTGTCCTTTATATTGAGGTCATTTTTCGCAAAATGAACCCACTTAATCTGAACTTTAAATGCAAAAGACCCCTAAATGGCTAACAGATATTGCTATAAAGAATTATAGTCCATGATTTATATACATGTGATTTAAGAATTCATGAAATCTACACTGATGCACAATACTTTTTTATGAGGCCTGTTTTAACTTAAGGACGACACCAAAAGTTCAATGAAGGATAAAAAACTTAATTCACATAGTTTTTTCACTGACCCCCCCTACCCCCTTCTTAACTTAATTTGGGAAAAACTGATTGACCCATATGGATATATAAAAAAATCAATGTCAGATAACCAAATTTTGCAGCAGTTCAACCCCCAAACTATTTGAATTAAGTTTTTTTATCTTACATTGATCTTTTGATGTCGTCCCTTACCGTAAAAACTTTAAACTTCAATTTTAATTTCGAAAAAGTGGATCATACTATATTAAGGAGCCTTGAGGGTACAAAATTTTCAGAAAAAAAATAAACATTTGTTTTTCATTACAAATTTTATTTGTTACCTTTTGTAGTTGTTACTTTATCATATGGTACAAAAATCATTCAAAACAATAAACTTGTGTTGGCCCCAGATGACTTTTAGGCCAAAAAAAATATATGTCTGTTTCCTGCTTCCAAGGCTCGGTAGGTCGGGATTTTTTTATTTTTTTTTGCACTTCCTGTCAGATTTGTCGGTTATATGTCATGTTTGGTTATCATTTCCATATGTAAGCTGTACTTAAACTAAATTATTGTAAAAATTTGAGCGATTTCTGTAATAAATTTCTTTTTTTTATTTCATTGTATTTCGATATTAACTTTTAATAAATTATTTCTCCTATTACTTCAACAGAAAAAAATCACTTTTACATAAATGTATGCTTCTTTGGAAGACTGATTATGAGCGCAAATGAAGGGTGACCCCACTTTTTTTATTTTATTTTTCTATTAACTATAATATAAAGTTCATTTATAGAAAAATATAGAGAAATCCTATATAAATGATTTAGACCCGCCACCCCCTTAAAGTTTCTTGATGATCGTTTTCTTAAGTTTTTACTCCCTCAGCTCTCTACTAAAAAACCTCTATTTTTAGCCACATGACCCGAACAGGGAGTTGTACATTTGACTGTCTTTCACAGATTGGATTAAATAGCGATAAGGTGTATTTTTCGTATTTTCCGGGATTGTTGAAAACTTGCATATTCATCACTATCTGATTTTGTGGTTTTAACAATCCAGACAGACAAATGGTTGGAGACCACAATTGTCGTCCCTTGATTTTCGTTGTTCACGAATAAAGTCCCTAGTGTTAATAGTGGGTTACTTGCCATTAATTAAAATACCCCTTCCAAATTAATTTATCCATGTTTAATGCCTCAAATTGTAAGTAGGGGGGTGAAATTACACTGTAAAGAAATTTGGGTCACGAATTTAAAAGGAAAGTAGTAATTTAGTTCAGGTGAAAAAGGTTGAAATATAGGACTTCGGAAGCTGTCAAAAGATTTCAAGACGCCCTAAAGATAAAATTGTTCATATTTTGAGTTAGAGACGATGAAGTTTTCTTTAATTTTGATATAATTTGTCCCAAAAGTAGTACAACACACTGTAAAAGTTTCATTGAGAAAGCGTGGGTGGGATTTTTTTAATTTTCATATATGTTCTAAAAGAAATGCACTACAAATTAATTGTGTTCTCAAACCAAATAGCAATAAGGTGTTTAGGAAAACATGACCTAAAAAGTTAACATCCTTCATATAAGACAAAAAACGTGGGAATTCATACTGAATGGTCAAATGTGTTCAATATGAAAATTGCAGTTAAGATGGTAAAATCACAAATAGGCTATTAATGTAAATGGACTAAAAGTATGACTTTTGCGCCAATTTAAAGGGAAATGACGGGGAAGGGGCAAATTAGTGTTCAAGGGGAGCAAATGCTGTTTAAATTAGTATGCGGTTTTAAATATAGAGGGAAAGTGGAGTTATCTTTTTAGACTTAAGTTAAATATAACTTATGTAGACTTACCTTCTAATTCTATGAAAAAAAAACCACAACTCAGAACTATTACTAATTCACTTGGACTATACTGATATGCAGACCTAAAAACAAAAAGAAATATATCATAAAATAGTGATTGAAAGATTCATAACACTTTGAAAGGATAATTCAGACACGTGTTACACGGGGAGCATGTTTGTTTACAAATAATAATGTCACGTGATCGCGCACTGACCTCGCATGTTGCATCGCCCTTACAATTCACCAATACATAACCATTTTCATGCAAACATGCAACGTGAATGTGATTGGTTATCAAATAATACAAAAATAATGCATGAACCGTTGAAGAAGAAATTATTTCATCAAATAGATGCGATTTTCACTTTCGACACGAATAGGTCGAGTTGACATTTCTGTCATCGGAGATAGTATTGAGATAAATGGGATAAAACGGAACGTCAAAAAGGTCTAGAGAAGCACATCAGTAGAACCTTAACATGAATAAGTAATACTTACCAAAAATTCTTTGATTGATAAACTATATGACTAAAATTTCACGAAAATAACAATAAATAATTTTGTTAATGGTGATGAAGAGCTCTGCTTAAATTGGCGCGAAAAAATATTCTTACTCCTATCGCTTCACGTAAAATAAAATGTACAGAATTGAATTCGACTACAGTTCAGCATCAAAAAACGTGAATATGCAAAAGTCTGGTAATATGTTAATGAAAAAGTGTGTATAAATTTTCGTAAACGAAGTTACCTGTATACTTCACCAAGAATTACATTTGAGCGCAAAGATCTGTATGTGTGATTTGGCTTATGTAACATCGTCAATCGGAACTACTCGGCTATTCACTTCGTGCAACCAGAAAGGCCGAGTAGTTCCGACTGGTAACAACGTACAACATGATTAATGGATTTTTTTTGCGTTGCTATTAAATCATTGAGGCCACGTGATTGAGGCCATCTATTTTTATTGCGGGTTCCACATATTTAAATCGAAATTATAGAAAAAATGGAATGTTGTGAGCAGAATCAAAACAGAAATGATGAACACTGCAACATTTCCAGCAAAATATAAATAGGATGGAGGATCTGTGTATTCACATTATTTGTAAAACTCTTCTTATTCCTGTGAAGCGTGTGCTTTACATCGAGGCTTATTATGCTAAGCATCGACGCCACAGTACTTCAACCAATCAGACAATGTTTATTTGGGGAATTCGATCTATTTTTACTCAGATTTTGTAATATTTTAATCGAAATTATAGAAAAATTGAATATTGTTAGTACATATAAAATAGAAAAAGATAAATACTTTTGTCTAGAGATAATTTGGATGGGGGTTCTGTGTATTCACATTATTTGCACAACTCTCCTTACTGATGCCGTATTTTGGAATTTCCGTGACCTAAATGGTTCGCGAAAATTAATATTTTTATATATAGTATAGTAAATAAGGTCTTTAGTTTTCTCGTTTAAATTGTTTTACATTGTCATATCGGGGCCTTTTATAGCTGACTATGCGGTATGCCATGGGCTTTGTGCATTGTTGAAGGCCGTACGGTGACCTATAGTTGTTAATGTCTGTGTCATGTTGGTCTTTTGTGGACAGTTGTTCCATTGGCAGTCATACCACATCTTCTTTTTTTAGTTGAAAATTTCATTCACCAACTGGTATCGGTTGAGATATTCTGGAACAATGTTCAGATCTCAACATTGTTCCAGAATATCTCAACCGATACCAGAAAATCTCAACATGACAGACTTTATAACATATTTAGCTTAATGAAATTATATTCGTAAAGAAAAAGAACAAACTGTAATTTTATGTTTATAATGTTTTAGAAAAATACTAATTTACTGATATATATGCTAGTTTATCTTTGGTATCTTTCGTCCCTCTTTTATCAATGATATCACTGTCATTTTATCAATATCTGACTGCGCTGGCCACATTTACCTGCTGGAGAAAAGTCATTACGATGTCATTTTAAATCATATTCATTTGTGTTATACACGAGATAAACCGTAATTTCAATATCTATGGCATGACATTCTCCGATTTTACAAAACACGCATTGATTTTCAGTAAATTGACGAAAAGTCGACCTACCCTGTGTTTATTTTGAATATTTTGAACCAGAAAAGCTCAAGAGGAAGTGCCAGAATACTTTTATCCGTCTCAACATTTGATTAGATGGTTTACCAGGCGTGATATAGCATGTACGTTCTATTGTTTTTCAAAATCTGAAATTCATCAAATAAAAAATCAATTCCTCCCCCATCACTTTATCAATATGTCATAATTCACAATTTCAATAGATTATGTAAACATTATAAACAAGAGTACAAATGATGAAATGTGTCACCAGCTCTAATGATTATAATTGATTTTATGCTTAAAGTTCAGAAAAAGGTTTTTCTACACGCATCACATAAACCTAATACATGTCATAACAATGATCTATGCAAATAAGGTCAAGTAAATAATATCAACTTGTTCACCTCACACGCATTCAATATACCAAATAAAGTTGCCTATTTTCAATAATATGAACAACCGATTTAGACTATTTACTGAGTTTGTTATAATATGAGCAATAACACAGATGTGGAGCAGCAGCTGCGTACCCTTCCGGAGCACCAGATATCACACCCGTTTTAAGTTGGGTTCGTGTACCCTTCCAGAGCACCAGATATCACCCCCGTTTTTAGTTGGGTTCGTGTCGCTTAGTCTTTTGTTTTCCTTATTGCCTCTTGTGTACTATCATTTGTCTGTTTGTCGTTTTCTTTTTTACTCATGGCGATGTCAATTTGTTTTCAATCTATGAGTTTGAATGTTCCTCTCGTTATTTTTTGCCCCTCTTTTATAAACAGCCTTAACCAGAAAAAATTAAAATTGACAAATAAATATGAAATCCATTCAAGGTCAGATGATACCTGCCATATATATTGCCATACATGTACATCTTGCATTCATTGTGTCATAGGGTGAAACGTTGCACATTTATTTATTATCTAAGATCGGTATTTAATTGCCCACATTAATTTACTAAAGTAAAGATTTATTGCTTTAGTAAACTTTAGCAGACCGTCAGATTGACCATTAAATTTAATGTATGATGCAGTTGTTTTAACTGTAATTAGAAACCCTATAATTTATGTCTCTGTTTGTTGATATTCTGTCCCTTTACTTGTGTAATCTGGAGATGAATGACGATTTAATGTGTGAGAAAGTCATGAAAGTAGCAAGGGCCTTTGCAATGATAAAAGTGAGTGAATGTTGAGATTCGAGAGGATTGAAGATAGTTAGTGAAAGAGAATGGACGTGTCTCTGTATTAAAAATGTGATGTAATGAAAGTATATATATAGTGAACTTGTACATAATAAATATGTATATATGAACATGAGTTTTTAAAGCCAGTGTCTTAGAAGAGCTCCGTGACAATTGCATACACCAATTAAAGTTTACCTGAGCTACCAAACCTATCACCAACCATGGTTACATGCGGTTAAGGTCACGTAAATCCTGTGTGAAGGACGTCTAGCAGAGTCGTTGAATCATAAACAGGAGACCACTGACAACAGACACATTGTACTTTGAGTCTAATAGTTTTAATGTTCACTTCTGGAAAGAGTACACTGTTTATCTTTCTATATAATTATAATACTAAATTTCTAAATTGTAATGGTTTTTGTCAGAACTATAATACAGTTCTATCAACACTCCAATTGAATTATATTCATCTAGTTGGATACTGGAAGTTGAAAGAAATGTCAAAATTAATAATTGATACATAATATCAACAGTAAGAAAGTTTGCATCACTAACACGGTTTATGTGTAAAAAAAAAAACTTGATAAATTATAAGTATGTAATGTTTATAATGTATGTAAGAACGCAAAGGTCTTTTGAAAGAAAACAATGTCTGTTACAAGTGTTGTGATTCTACCAAACACAGAAGCCGGGAATGCAATGCATGCATAAGTTCAGTGAGTTGTAAAGAATGTGGAAGTAAACAACACACTACCGCTCTTCACATCACTAGACCACAGCAACCTGCAAGTTCTCAGTCTAGATCGCCCAAGGAAGCTTACGGTAGGGAGACAACAGAAACCGCTGAAACTAAATCAACCTCAGTGAACTCTACCTGTACTGAGATCTGCAAAGATACATATAGCGGGAAATCTTGTGCTAAAATACTTCCTGTGAATGTTTATCACAAAGATAAACAGGACAAAGTTATTCGCATGTACGCCATCGTTGATGACCAAAGCAACCGGTCACTAGCATCGCCCGAATTCTTTAATCTTTTCGACGTCAAAGATAAACCGGAGAACTATACTTTATCAACATGCTCCGGCAAAAGAGGAAGAGGTTTTGTCACGGAAACAATCAATGGTAATGACAAGTTTGACCTTCCTGTACTGATTGAATGTGATCATATTCCCAATAATAGGGACGAAATACCTATTACTAAAGTAACAATGTATCACCCTCATTTAAAAGAACTTAGGGGTAGCATTCCACCAATAGAGGAAAATTGCCAAATTCTTCTCTTAATTGGCAGAGACCTTATAGCGGCATATCATGTCCTCGACCAGCGCATAGGACCACCAAGAACTCCATATGCACAACAATTGAAACTGGATTGGGTATACCCTTATAAAATGTTGCTGCAGCATTGCCGCAGCGTTGCGGCTTTAAAGCTGCAACCTAATCAGGTTGCCAGAGGATTGTTGCCGGAGTAGTGCTGCGTATGATGCTGCTAGCGGCATTGTTCTGGCATCATTGCGACACTAATTCCTTTCAAAATTAATGAGCACCACAATATAGCCAGAATATTTGATGATGTCATTTCCAGCGTTTTTAGCTATTCCCTGTACTAGTGTGTTAGAAATCCACCATGTTGCTTGTGATTATAATTGTATTGAAGAATTGGTGTTCTGGCTGGTTTTTTTTTTGTTTTTTGGAAGATTTGAAGACTTGTAAGTAAACTCACATCAAGCATGTATAGAAAAGATCAATCTTGCATTGTGTATTTCAATAACATGGCCTCATCTGAGTTCACTATACATGTATCGGTGAAGTTTGTGTTAATTGTTTTTTTTTTGCAGCAGCAGCAGCAGCAGCAGTTTAATTGCATAGTTGTAGTTTGGTAAATATCACAATATTATTTGCTAAACTTAGGGCACATTAAAAATTTTCATTTTTTTTTTATGCAGATACCGCTGACATTTATTTTATGTGCCTGTGCATACAAATTTATAATGCATGAATGCATGTCATATATATGCATTGACAACTTGTTTTTGCCGGCACAATACATTTTATACAAAACACGACCTATTCGCATGTTTTGTCACTAAAATGATGCAAGAATATAGCCGTATTAGCGCCACAACAGCGCCACAATCATAATGTAAGAAAACTAATTTGCATACGAATTACGCTATAGCCGCATCAGTGCCGCAACATGATGCCAGAATATTGCCGCAACGGTGCCAGAATATAGCAGTAATTATGGTGCCAGAAAACTAATTTGCATACGAAATATGCTATCGCTGCATCGAAGCCGCAACAGTTTGCAGCAACAGTTTGCAGCAACAAAGCCGCAGCATAGCCGTACTGCTGCCGCAACTATGTGCCAGAGGGCTTATATTTCCATAAGGGATAGTGATAGGAGAAACCTGCATTAACAAGCAGCATGTGCCTCTTGGGTTAAATGTCAAAATAACCAACATTTTACCTACAGGACAACCTTCAACCTTTCAACCATGCACAAGCAAGTTTGACATCCGGGAAAACTACACAGACCCTGTCACGAATGGACGTCAAGTTGGTTACCTATTCCCTATTCCCTATTCGTTACCTATTCCCTATTTAATTCCCTATTCGTTACCTATTCGTTACCTATTCGTTACCTATTCCCTATTCGTTACCTATTCGTTACCTATTCCCTATTCCCTATTCGTTACCTATTCGTTACCTATTCCCTATTCCCTATTCGTTACCTATTCGTTACCTATTCCCTATTCCCTATTCGTTACCTATTCGTTACCTATTCCCTATTCCCTATTCGTTACCTATTCGTTACCTATTCGTTACTTATTCCCTATTCCTTATTCGTTACTTATTCGATTTTTAATATCCTTCCCCCTTTTTAATTAAGTCTCCCAGACTTATTGTTTTTGCTCAGTTCTTATTATTTTTATTCTTCTTCTTTTTCCTCTTCTTCCTCTTCTTCCGCCACTTTAAAAATGAACTTGTCCGCAACATTTCTCCAAAACTACTTGTCAGATTTACTTAGGGTTTCATAAAATGCTAGACTATTATATCTAGGTGAGCCATCAATCGTTCATTTGTGCATTTGGTCTATTAAGGGATATTTGGGTGGGGGGGGGGGGCAGAAAGAAGGGAGGGGTTTACTATAGAACCCTATGGGATTTTATTTTCTAAAATTTTCAAATGAATATAACTTGAAAACTGTAAGTGATAGATACATGCAGTCTTCAGAAATGATTAAAGGACAATAAAACAAATCACATGAAATATAGGGGAGTCCCTGTGGGGTCATCCCTACCCCCTTCAATTCGAGAATATGCTTTTAACTTGTAAACGGTCCAGATCCCCACCCCTAAACCATATATATTATTGTATGGGACAATAAAACTAATCAAATGAAATTATGGTCCAGATCCCCACCCCTCAACCATATATATTCTTGTAGGGGACAATAAAAAAATGAAATAAAATAAAAGGAAAGTCCCTAGGGGGTCAGCCCACCCCCTCTTGTTTGAAAACTTGTAAACGGTCAACATCCCCACCCCTAAACTATATATATTCTTGTAAGGGACAATAAAACTAATCAAATGAAATTAAATGGAAGTTCCTTGGGGTCACCCCACCCCGTTCAATTTGAGAATGTACTATTATCTTGTAAATGGTCCAGATCCCCACCCCTAAACCATATATGTTCTTGTAGGGGACAATAAAACAAATAAAATGAGATAAAAGGGAAGTCCTGAGGGGGTCATCTCACCCCCTCTTGTTTGAAAACTTGTAAACGGTCAACATCCCCACCCCTAAACTATATATATTCTTGTAGGGGACAATAAAACAAATAAAATGAAATGCAGGTAAAGTCCCTGGGGGTCACCACCACCCCCTCCTGTTTGAATACTTGTAAATGGTGGAGATCCCCACCAGTAAGCCATATATATTCTTGTATGGGACAAAAAATCAAATCAAATGAACATGGGACCATATGAATTGCGAGTTATGGGAGCTTTGTTTGGGAGACTTCGTAACAGCATCCTGTTACAATTACTTCTTGTTGTTTATACTCTTATATCTGGTAATAGTTCTAAATTTGTTGAGGTAAAATGATCTTTTTATGACCTATTTATATGTGTTTGTGCTCAACCGATCCTTTTACTTTATGTTCGATACTCATTTGTTCCTTATTTGATTTTTATACGTTCTACCTTTTAACAGCTTTATGTCCGTATGTTTGAAGATGGATCTTGTTTCGAAGGGATGAAATCACCGTGTTAGCGCTTGCATAAAAAAAAAAAAGAGGTGGTATGATTGCCAATGAGACAACAACCCACAATAGACCAAAATGACACAGAAACTATCAACTATTATAGGTCAATGTACGGCCTTCAACAATGAGCATAGCCCAAACCGTGTAGTCACCTATAAAAGGCCCAGATATGACAATTTCAAACAATTCAAACAACAAAACTAACGGCCGTATTTCATATACAAAAACATAAACGGAAAACAAATATGTAACACAAAAACAAACGATAACTACTTAATTTCAGGCTCTTGTCTAGGGACAGGCACATACTAACATAATGTGGTGGGGTTAAACATGTTAGCAGGGTGTACATCGTTTCGGAGCATGCTATTACCTTGTTTAATTCGTTCCATCACTCGCTTATAATTCGCTTACAATACGTGTATTATACGTTGCACCTTTTAAAACATGATTTTCAATTGTTTTGTTGTCTCTGGTGGTAGATTTGGGTTCTTAGAGGTGATATAACTCTATAAGCGCATATGTACCCGTTCCAGCGCTCGGATAATACCCTGTTAAATTTTCGTTACTTATTCGCTTTTAATACGTTTGTTGTACGTTGCACCTTTTAGAAAAGGATTTTCAATTGTGTTCATGTCTCTGGTGGTAATAATGTGTTCTTATAGATGAAATATCCCTATTAGCGCGTATGTACCCGTTCCAGCGCTCGGATAATACCCTGTTACTTATTTGTTCCTTATTCGCTTTTAATGCGCGGGGTAAGTATACGTTGCACTTTGAAATAAATCGTTTTTTGAATTGTGTTCATGTCTCTGGTGGTAACAATGTGTTCTTAGAGACGAAATGACCCTATTAGAGCGCATGTGGTACCCGTTCCAGCGCTCGGTTAATACCTGTTACCTATTCGTTACCTATTCACTTATAATACGTTTGTTGTACGTTGCACCTTTTAGAAAAGGATTTTCACTTGTGTTCATGTCTCTGGTGGTAACAATGTGTAATTAGAGATGAAATGGCCCTATTAGCGTGCATGTACCCGTTCCAGCGCTCGGTTAATACCCTGTTACCTATTCGTTACTTATTCGCTTTTAATACGTTTGTTGTACGTTGCACCTTTTAGAAAAGGATTTTCAATTGTGTTCATGTCTCTGGTGGTAACAATGTGTTCTCAGAGATGAAATGACCCTATTAGCGCATATGTACCCATTCGAGCGCTCGGTTAATACCCTGTTACATATTCGTTACCTATTCGTTACTTATTCGCTTTAAATACGTTTGTTATACGTTGCACCTTTTAGACAAGGATTTTCACTTGTGTTCATGTCTCTGGTGGTAACAATATGTAATTAGAGATGAAATGACCCTATTAGCGCATATATATCCCGTTCCAGCGCTCGGTTAATACTTTGTTACCTATTCGTTACCTATTCACTTATAATACGTTTGTTGTACGTTGCACCTTTAGAAAAGGATTTTCAATTGTGTCCATGTCTCTGGTGGTAACAATGTGTTCTAAGAGATGAAATGACCCTATTAGCGCGCATGTACCCGTTCCAGCTCTCGGTTAATACCTTGCTGCCTATTCGTTACCTATTCGTTACCTATTCGTTACCTATTCGTTACCTATTCGTTACTTATTCGCTTTAAATACGTTTGTTGTACGTTGCACCTTTTAGAAAAGGATTTTCACTTGTGTTCATGTCTCTGGTGGTAACAATGTGTAATTAGAGATGAAATGACCCTATTAGCGTGCATGTACCCGTTCCATCGCTCGGTTAATACCCTGTTACCTATTCGTTACCCATTCGTTACCTATTCACTTATAATACGTTTGTTGTACGTTGCACCTTTAAGAAAAGGATTTTCAATTGTGTCCATGTCTCTGGTGGTAACAATGTGTAATTAGAGATGAAATGACCCTATTAGCGTGCATGACTCGTTCCATCGCTCGGTTAATACCCTGTTACCTATTCGTTACCCATTCGTCACCTATTCACTTATAATACGTTTGTTGTACGTTGCACCTTTTAGAAAAGGATTTTCAATTGTGTCCATGTCTCTGGTGGTAACAATGTGTTCTTAGAAATAAAATGACCCTATTAGCGCGCATGTACCCGTTCCAGCGCTCGGTTAATACCCTGTTACCTATTCGTGACCTATTCACTTATAATACGTTTGTTGTACGTTGCACCTTTTAGAAAAGGATTTTCAATTGTGTTCATGTCTCTGGTGGTAACAATGTGTAATAAGAGATGAAATGACCCTATTAGCGCATATGTACCCGTTCCAGCGCTCGGTTCATACCCTGTTACCTATTCGTTACCTATTCGTTACTTATTCGCTTTAAATACGTTTGTTGTACGTTGCACCTTTTGAAAAAGGATTTTCACTTGTGTTCATGTCTCTGGTGGTAACAATGTGTAATAAGAGATGAAATGAACCTATTAGCGTGCATGTACCCGTTCCAGCGCTCGGTTCATACCCTGTTACCTATTCGTTACCTATTCGTTACCTATTCACTTATAATACGTTTGTTGTACGTTGCACCTTTTGAAAAAGGATTTTCACTTGTGTTCATGTCTCTGGTGGTAACAATGTGTAATAAGAGATGAAATGAACCTATTAGCGTGCATGTACCCGTTCCAGCGCTCGGTTCATACCCTGTTACCTATTCGTTACCTATTCGTTACCTATTCACTTATAATACGTTTGTTGTACGTTGCACCTTTTAGAAAAGGATTTCAATTGTTTTCATGTCTCTGGTGGTAACAATGTGTTCTTAGAGACAAAATGACCCTATTAGAGCGCATGTATCCGTTCCAGCGCTCGGTTAATACCCTGTTACCTATTCGTTACCTATTCGTTACCTATTCACTTATAATACGTTTGTTGTACGTTGCACCTTTTAGAAAAGGATTTTCAATTGTGTCCATATCTCTTGCGGAAATAATGTGTTCTAAGAGATGAAATGACCCCTATCAGCGCATATTACCCGTTCCAGCGCTCGGATAATACCCGGTTACTTATTCGTTCCTTATTCGCTTTAAATGCGCAGGGTATACGTTGCACTTTGAAATAAATCGTTTTTTAATTGTGTTCGTGTCTCTGGTGGTAACAATGTCTTCTTAAAGATGAAATGACCCTATTAGCGCGCGTGTACCCGTTCCAGCGCTCGGATAATACCCTGTTACCTATTCGTTACCTATTCGTTACCTATTCACTTATAATACGTTTGTTGTGCGTTGCACCTTTTAGAAAAGGATTTTCACTTGTGTTCATGTCTCTGGTGGTAACAATGTGTAATTAGAGATGAAATGACCCTATTAGCGTGCATGTACCCGTTCCAGCGCTCGGTTAATACCCTGTTACCTATTCGTTACCTATTCGTTACTTATTCGCTTTTAATACGTTTGTTGTACGTTGCACCTTTTAGAAAAGGATTTTCAATTTTGTCCATGTCTCTGGTGGTAACAATGCGTTCTTAGAGATGAAATGACCCTATTAGCGCGCATATACCTGTTCCAGCGCTCGGTTAATACCCTGTTACCTATTCGTTACCTATTCACTTATAATACGTTTGTTGTACGTTGCACCTTTTAGAAAAGGATTTTCAATTGTGTTCATGTCTCTGGTGGTAACAATGTGTTCTTAGAGATGAAATGATTCTATTAGCGCATATGTATTCGTTCCAGCGCTCGGTTAATACCCTGTTACCTATTCGTTACCTATTCGTTACTTATTCGCTTTAAATACGTTTGTTGTACGTTGCACCTTTTGGAAAAGGATTTTCACTTGTGTTCATGTCTCTGGTGGTAACAATGTGTAATTAGAGATGAAATGACCATATTAGCGTGCATGTACCCGTTCCAGCGCTCGGTTAATACCCTGTTACCTATTCGTTACCCATTCGTTACCTATTCACTTATAATGCGTTTGTTGTACGTTGCACCTTTTAGAAAAGGATTTTCAATTGTGTCCATGTCTCTGGTGGTAACAATGTGTTCTTAGAAATGAAATGACCCTATTAGCGTGCATGTACCCGTTCCAGCGCTCGGTTAATACCCTGTTACCTATTTGTTACCTATTCGTTACCTATTTACTTATAATATGTTTGTTGTACGTTGCACCTTTTAGAAAAGGATTTTCAATTGTGTTCATGTCTCTGGTGGTAACAATGTGTTCTAAGAGATGAAATAACCCTATTAGCGCGTATGTACCCGTTCGAGCGCTCGGATAATACTCGGTTGCTTATTCGTTACTTATTCGCTTTTAATGCGCAGGGTATACGTTGCACCTTGAAATAAATAGTTTTTTAATTGTGTTAATGTCTCTGGTGGTAACAATGTGTTCTTAGAGATGAAATGACCCTATGAGCGCGCATGTACCCGTTCCAGCGCTCGGTTAATACCCTGTTACCTATTCGTTACTTATTCGCTTATAATACGTTTGTTGTACGTTGCACCTTTTAGAAAAAGATTTTCATTTGTGTTCATGTCTCTGGTGGTAACAATGTGTTCTTAGAGATGAAATAACCCTTTTAGCGCGTATGTACCTGTTCCAGCGCTCGTCTAATACCTTGTTACCTATTCGTTACTTCTTATTTCAAGGTGCAACGCATAGCACGCGTATTTAAAGCGAATAAGGAACGAATAAGTAACAGGGTATCAGTCGAGCGCTGAAACGGGTACATATGTTCGATTAAGGTTATTTCACCTCTAAAAACCGACAGTTACCACCAGAGACACAAAAATATTTCTTTTTAAAGTGCAACGCATTACACACGTTTTAAAAGCGGATAAGGAACGAATAAGTTACAGGGTATCACTGAGCGGTGAAATGGGTACATATGCGCTAGTAGGGTTTTTCAACTCAGATCAGAGAACACATAATTACCACCAGAGACGTGAAAGCAATCGATAATCGATTTATTTCAAGGTGCAACGTATACCACGCGTATTTAAAGCGAATAAGGAACGAATAAGTAACAGGGTATCAGTCGAGCGCTGAAACGGGTACATATGTTCTATTAGGGTTATTTCACCTCTAAAAACCGACAGTTACCACCAAAGACACAAACGTATTTCTTTTATTAAAGTGCAACGCATAACACACGTTTTATTTTTTAATTTAAACATATTTATTTATAGTGGATTTGGAAACAAGTTTTGCAACTTATATTTACCCCTTTCCACTTTTCGGGTGCGAGTGCTGCCTTGTAGCGGCATCAGCCTACTCTTTTTCGAAATCTACAGGGGTGTCTTCAACGTGCAAGAGATATGGCTCTCTCTTAACACGGGTCAGCCATTTATAGTCCCCTTCCGACGGACTATCATCGTTTCCTGAAGACCATAGTCGCAAATGGTGTCAAGGGAGAGCCGAAAATTGAGTTCCTGAAATTTTCATCCCGAACGGGAATCGAACCAGGAACCATTGTGTTAGTACTCCGATGCACTAACCGCTACAACACATTTTATAAGAAACGAATAAGTAACAGGGTATCAGTGTTGCGCTGAAACGGGTACATATTCGCTAATAGGGTTTTTTCACTTCAGAGAACACACTATTACCGCCAGAGACATGAAAGCAATAGATAATCGATTTATTCCAAGGTGCAACGTATACAACGCGTATTAAAAGCGAATAAGGAACGAATAAGTAACTGGGTATTAACTGAGCGCTGGAACGGGTACATGCGCGCTAATAGGGTCATTTCATCTCTAAGAACACATTCTTGCCACCAGTGACATTAACACAATTGAAAATCCTTTTCTAAAAGGTGCAACGTACAACAAACGTATTATAAGTGAATAGGTAACGAATAGGTAACGAATAGGTAACGAATAGGTCACAGGGTATTAATCGAACGCTGGAACGGGTACATGCACGCTAATAGGGTCATTTCATCTCTAATTACACATTGTTACCACAAGAGACATGAACACAAGTGAAAATCCTTTTCTAAAATGTGCAACGTACAACAAACGTATTTAAAGCAAATAAGTAACGAATAGGTAACGAATAGGTAACAGGGTATTAACCGAGCGCTAGAACGGGTACATGCGCTCTAATAAGGTCATTTCGTCTCTAAGATAACATTGTTACCACCAGAGACATAAACACAATTAAAAAAGGATTTATTTCAAGGTGCAACGTATACTTACCCCGCGCATTAAAAGCGAATAAGGAACGAATAAGTAACAGGGTATCATCCGAGCGCTGCAACGGGTACATGCACGCTAATAGGGTCATTTCATCTCTAATTATACATTGTTACCACCAGAGACATGAACACAAGTGAAAATCCTTTTCTAAAAGGTGCAACGTAAAACAAATGTATTATAAGTGAATAGGTAACGAATAGGTAACGAATAGGTAACAGGATATTAACCGAGCGCAGGAACGGGTACATATGCGCTAATAGGGTCATTTCATCTCTAAGAATACATTGTTACCACCAGAGACATGAACACAATTGAAAATCCATTTCTAAAAGGTGCAACGTATAACAAACGTATTATAAGTGAATAGGTAACGAATAGGTAACAGGGTATTAACCGAGCGCTGGAACGGGTACATGCGCTCTAATAGGGTCATTTCGTCTCTAAGATTACATTGTTACCACCAGAGACATGAACACAATAAAAAAACGATTTATTTCAAGGTGCAACGTATACTTACCCCGCGCATTAAAAGCGAATAAGGAACGAATAAGTCACAGGGTATCATCCGAGCGCTGGAACGGGTATATGCACGCTTATAGGGTCATTTCATCTCTAATTACACACTGTTACCACCAGAGACATGAACACAATTGAAAATCCTTTTCTAAAAGGTGCAACGTACAACAGACGTATTATAAGTGAATAGGTAACGAATAGGTAACAAATAGGTAACGAATAGGTAACGAATAGGTAACAGGGTATTAACCGAGCGCTGGAACGGGTGCATGCGCGCTAATAGGGTCATCTCATCTCTAAGAACACATTGTTACCACCAGAGACATGGACACAATTGAAAATCCTTTTCTAAAAGGTGCAACGTACAACAAACGTATTATAGGTGAATAGGTAACGAATAGGTAACGAATAGGTAGCAGGATATTAACCAAGCGCTGGAACGGGTACATATGCGCTTATAGGGTCATTTCATCTCTAAGAACACATTGTTACCACCAGAGACATGAACACAATTGAAAATTCTTTTCTAAAAGATGCAACGTACAACAAACGTATCGAAAGTGAAAAGGTAACGAATAGGTAACGAATAGGTAACGAATAGGTAACAGGGTATTAACCGAGCGCTGGAACGGGTGCATGCGCACTAATATGGTCATCTCATCTCTAAGAACACATTGTTACCACCAGAGACTTTGACACAATTGAAAATCCTTTTCTAAAAGGTGCAACGTACAACAAACGTGTAATAGGTGAATAAGTAACGAATAGGTAACGAATAGGTAACAGGGTATTAACCGAGCGATGGAACGGGTACATGCACGCTAATAGGGTCATTTCATCTCTAAGAACATATTGTTACCACCAGAGACATGGACACAATTGAAAATCCTTTTCTAAAAGGTGCAACGTACAACAAACGTATAATAAGTGAATAGGTAACGAATAGGTAACAAAGTATTAACCGAGCGCTGGAACGGGTACATGTACGCTAATAGGGTCATTTCATCTCTAATTACATATTGTTACCACCAGAGACATGAACACAATTGAAAATCCTTTTCTAAAAGGTGCAACGTACAATAAACGTATTATAAGTGAATAGGTAACGAATAGGTAACAGGGTATTAACCAAGCGCTAGAACGGGTGCATGCGCGCTAATAGGGTCATTTCATCTCTAAGAACACATTGTTACCACCAGAGACATGGACACAATTGAAAATCCTTTTCTAAAAGGTGCAACGTACAACAAACGTATTATAAGTGAATAGGTAACGAATAGGTAACGAGTAGGTAACAGGGTATTAACCGAGCGCTGGAACGGGTATATGCACGCTAATAGGGTCATTTCATCTCTAATTACACATTGTTACCACCAGAGACATGAACACAAGTAAAAATCTTTTTCTAAAAAGTGCAACGTACAACAAACGTATATAAAGCGAATAAGTAACGAATAGGTAACAGGGTATTAACCGTGCGCTGGAACGGGTACATATGCGATAATAGGGTCATTCCATCTCTAAGAACACATTGTTACCACCAGAGACATGAACACAATTGAAAATCCTTTTCTAAAAGGTGCAACGTACAAAAAACGTATTATAAGTGAATAGGTAACGAATAGGTAACGAATAGGTAACAGGGTATTAACCGAGCGCTGGAATGGGTACATGAGCTTTAATAGGGTCATTTCGTCTCTAAGAACACATTGTTACCACCAGAGACATGAACACAATTAAAAAACGATTTATTTCAAGGTGCAACGTATACTTACCCCGCGCATTAAAAGCGAATAAGGAACGAAAAAGAAACAGGGTATTATCCGAGCGCTGGAACGGGTACATGCACGCTAATAGGGTCATTTCATCTCTAATTACACATTGTTACCACCAGAGACATGAGCACAAGTGAAAATCCTTTTCTAAAAGGTGCAACGTACAACAAATGTATTATAAGTGAATAGGTAACGAATAGGTAACGAATAGGTAACAGGGTATTACCCGAGCGCTGGAACGGATACATGTGCGCTAATAAGGTCATTTCATTTCTAAGAACACATTGTTACCACCAGAGACATGGACACAATTGAAAATCCTATTCTAAAAGGTGCAACGTACAACAAACGTATTATAAGTGAATAGGTAACGAATGGGTAACGAATAGGTAACAGGGTATTAACCGAGCGATGGAACGGGTACATGCACGCTAATAGGGTCATTTCATCTCTAATTACACATTGTTACCACCAGAGACATGAACACAAGTGAAAATCCTTTTCTAAAAGGTGCAACGTACAACAAACGTATTTAAAGCGAATAAGTAACGAATAGGTAACGAATAGGTAACGAATCGGCAACAGGGTATTCACCGAGCGCTGGAACGGGTACATGCGCGCTAATAGGGTCATTTCATCTCTAATTACATATTGTTACCACCAGAGACATGAACACAAGTGAAAATCCTTTTCTAAAAGATGCAACGTATAACAAACGTATTTAAAGCGAATAAGTAACGAATAGGTAACGAATAGGTAACAGGGTATTAACCGAGCGCTGGAACGGGTACATATGCGCTAATAGGGTCATTTCATCTCTAAGAACACATTGTTACCACCAGAGACATGAACACAATTGAAAATCCTTTTCTAAAAGGTGCAACGTACAACAAACGTATTTAAAACGAATAAGTAACGAATAGGTAACGCATAGGTAACAGGGTATTAACCGAGCGCTGGAACGGGTACATATGCGCTAAAAGGGTCATTTCATCTCTAAGAACACATTGTTACCACCAGAGACATGAACACAATTGAAAATCCTTTTCTTAAAGGTGCAACGTACAACAAACGTATTAAAAACGAATAAGTAACGAATAGGTAACGAATAGGTAACAGGGTATTAACTGAGCACTGGAACGGGTACATATGCGCTAATAGGATCATTTCATCTCTAATTACACATTGTTACCACCAGAGACATGAACACAAGTGAAAATCCTTTTCTCAAAGGTGCAACGTACAACAAACGTATTATAAGTGAATAGGTAACGAAAAGGTAACGAATAGGTAACGAATAGGTAACAGGTATTAACCGAGCGCTGGAACGGGTACATGCGCTCTAATAGGGTCATTTCGTCTCTAAGAACACATTGTTACCACCAGAGACATGAACACAATTCAAAAAACGATTTATTTCAAAGTGCAACGTATACTTACCCCGCGCATTAAAAGCGAATAAGGAACGAATAAGTAGCAGGGTATTATCCGAGCGCTGGAACGGGTACATACGCGCTAATAGGGATATTTCATCTATAAGAACAGATTATTACCCCCAGAGACATGAACACAATTGAAAATCCTTTTCTAAAATGTGCAACGTACAACAAACGTATTAAAAGCGAATAAGTAACGAATATTTAACAGGGTATTATCCGAGCGCTGGAACGTGTACATATGCGCTTATAGAGTTATATCACCTCTAAGAACCCAAATCTACCACCAGAGACAACAAAACAATTGAAAATCATGTTTTAAAAGGTGCAACGTATGATACACGTATTGTAAGCGAATTATAAGCGAGTGATGCAACGAATTAAACAAGGTAATAGCATGCTCCGAAACGATGTACACCCTGCTAACATGTTTAACCCCACCATATTATGTTAGTATATGCTTGTCCCTAGACAAGAGCCTGAAATTAAGTAGTTATCGTTTGTTTTTGTGTTACATATTTGTTTTCCGTTTATGTTTTTGTATATGAAATACGGCCGTTAGTTTTGTTGTTTGAATTGTTTGAAATTGTCATATCTGGGCCTTTTATAGGTGACTACACGGTTTGGGCTATGCTCATTGTTGAAGGCCGTACATTGACCTATAGTTGATAGTTTCTGTGTCATTTTGGTCTATTGTGGGTTGTTGTCTCATTGGCAATCATACCACATCTTTTTTTTTTATGCAAGTGCTAACACGGTGATTTCATCCCTTCGAAACAAGATCCATCTTCAAACATACGGACATAAAGCTGTTAAAAGGTAGAACGTATAAAAATCAAATAAGGAACAAATGAGTATCGAACATAAAGTAAAAGGATCGGTTGAGCACAAACACATATAAATAGGTCATAAAAAGATCATTTTACCTCAACAAATTTAGAACTATTACCAGATATAAGAGTATAAACAACAAGAAGTAATTGTAACAGGATGCTGTTACGAAGTCTCCCAAACAAAGCTCCCATAACTCGCAATTCATATGGTCCCATGTTCATTTGATTTAATTTTTTGTCCCATACAAGAATATATATGGCTTACTGGTGGGGATCTCCACCATTTACAAGTATTCAAACAGGAGGGGGTGGTGGTGACCACCAGGGACTTTACCTGCATTTCATTTTATTTGTTTTATTGTCCCCTACAAGAATATATATAGTTTAGGGGTGGGGATGTTGACCGTTTACAAGTTTTCAAACAAGAGGGGTGAGATGACCCCCTCAGGACTTCCCTTTTATCTCATTTTATTTGTTTTATTGTCCCCTACAAGAACATATATGGTTTAGGGGTGGGGATCTGGACCATTTACAAGATAATAGTACATTCTCAAATTGAACGGGGTGGGGGTGACCCCAAGGAACTTCCATTTAATTTCATTTGATTAGTTTTATTGTCCCTTACAAGAATATATATAGTTTAGGGGTGGGGATGTTGACCGTTTACAAGTTTTCAAACAAGAGGGGGTGGGCTGACCCCCTAGGGACTTTCCTTTTATTTTCATTTCATTTGTTTTATTGTCCCCTACAAGAATATATATGGTTTAGGGGTGGGGATCTGGACCATTTACAAGATAATAGTACATTCTCAAATTGAACGGGGTGGGGGTAACCCCCAGGAACTTCCATTTAATTTCATTTGATTAGTTTTATTGTCTCTTACAAGAATATATATAGTTAAGATGTGGGGATGTTGACCGTTTATAAGTTTTCAAACAAGAGGGGGTGGGGTGACCCCCTAGGGACTTTCCTTTTATTTCATTTCATTTGTTTTATTGTTCCCTACAATAAAATATATGGTTTAGGGGTGGGGATCTGCACCATTTACAAGATAATAGTACATTCTCAAATTGAACGGGGTGGGGGTGACCCCCAGGAACTTCCATTTAATTTCATTTGATTAGTTTTATTGTCCCCTACAAGAATATATATGGTTTAGGGGTGGGGATCTGGACCGTTTACAAGATAATAGCACATTCTAAAATTGAACGGGGTGGGGATGACCCCCGGGGACTTCCATTTAATTTCATTTGATTTGTTTTATCGTCCTATTCAAGAATATATATGGTTTAGGGGTGGGATCTGGACCGTTTACAAGATAATAGTACATTCTCAAATTGAACGGGGTGGGGGTGACCCCCAGGAACTTTTATTTAATTTCATTTGATTAGTTTTATTGTCCCATACAATAATATATATGGTTTAGGGGTGGGGATCTGGACCGTTTACAAGTTAAAAGCATATTCTCGAATTGAAAGGGGTAGGGATGACCCCCAGGGACTCCCCTATATTTCATGTGATTTGTTTTATTGTCCTTTTATACATTAATCATTTCTGAAGACTGCATGTATCTATCACTTACAGTTTTCAAGTTATATTCATTTGAAAATTTTAGAAAATAAAATCCCATAGGGTTCTATAGTAAACCCCTCCCTTCTTCTGCCCCCCCCCCCCCCCCCAAATACCCCTTAATAGACCAAATGCACAAATGAACGATTGATGGCTCACCTAGATATATTAGTCTAGCATTTTATGAAACCCTAAGTAAATCTGACAAGTAGTTTTGGAGAAATGTTGCGGACAAGTTCATTTTTAAAGTGGCGGAAGAAGAAGAGGAAGAAGAGGAAAAAGAAGAAGAATAAAAATAATAAGAACTGAGCAAACACAATAAGTCTGGGAGACTTAATTAAAAAGGGGGAAGGATATTAAAAATCGAATAAGTAACGAATAAGGAATAGGGAATAAGTAACGAATAGGTAACGAATAGGGAATAGGGAATAGGTAACGAATAGGTAACGAATAGGGAATAGGGAATAGGTAACGAATAGGTAACGAATAGGGAATAGGGAATAGGTAACGAATAGGTAACGAATAGGGAATAGGGAATAGGTAACGAATAGGTAACGAATAGGGAATAGGGAATAGGTAACGAATAGGTAACGAATAGGGAATAGGGAATAGGTAACGAATAGGGAATAGGGAATAGGTAACCAACTTGACGTCCATCTGTCACGAAAGATTTACAATCGCCACTCTTTTAAAAAAACAAGGGACGATGATAAGCCTGGACAGTCATATGAGGACAAAATGTTCATGAAGCAGATGGACAACGAATTTGTGAGAGACTCGGAAGGAAGTTGGGTAGCACCGTTGCCGTTCCGAGTGCTAAGACAGCCATTGCCAAATAACAGACAACAAGCTCTTCATCGTGCTAATATGTTAGACACCAGTCTGAATAGAAACCCAGTTAAGCGGGAACACTTTCTTCGGTTTTGTGTAAGATACTAGACAATAATCATGCAGAGCTCGCTCCACCATTGCATGAACATGAGGAGTGCTGGTATTTGCCATTGTTTGGTGTTTACCATCCGAAGAAACCCGATCAGATAAGAGGTGTGTTAGATTCTTCCGCCAAATGTAACGGAGTTTCACTTTACAGCGTCCTGCTTACAGGTCCAGACTTGACCAATGATCTCTTGGGAGTACTGCTGCGTTTCAGGAAAGAAATGGTCGCAGTAACTGCAGACGTTCAACATATGTTTCACTGCTTTAATTTGTTGTCAGAAAAGACCACCGAAATTACCCGAGATTTTTATGGCATAAAGACAATGACCTACAGGAGAACCTTGTCGAATACCGCATGAGAGTTCATGTTTTCGGAAATAGTCCGTCACCTGCCGTTGCTACGCTTGGACTCCGAAAAGCAGCTCAACATCAGAACTAAAGTTTGGCAGTCACGTGACTATCTTTGTTACAAGAAACTTCTATGTCGACTACGGTCTAACGTCATGTCCTACTAAAGAGGAAGCTGTTAAGCTCATGAAGGAAACACAGCAAGTATAGCAAAATATGGAAACTTACGTCTTCACAAGTGTGCAGAAGTTATGTCTGCATTTCATGCCAGTGATTTGGCTTCAAATCTTAAAGATCTAGACTTAGAATGCGACAGCAAACCCCTACAACGTAGTCTTGATCTCAGTTGGGACGTAAATACTGATAACCTCTCATTTCAATTATCATCAGAAAACAAAACGATCACTCGGAGAGGAATTTTATCAACGATAAACAGTCTCTACGATCCTCTGGGATTTTTGGCTCCGGTGATTATACAAGGGAAGCTCCTATTAAGGAAAATAGTATCAGAAACAGTCGATTGGGACCCAACCTCTCACTGATGAGACAGCAGATGAGTGGAAATCTTAGAGAGATACTATAATTGCTATCGAAACATTGCGCATTCCACGTACCTACGTGCCGTATCTCAGCAAAACCGCCACAAAGGAGTTACATGTATTCTCTGATGCATCAGAAAAAGCCATAGCAGCTGTTGCATATCTACGCACGACCGACAGTAGTGATGAACCAAACATAGGTTTCATTCTTGGGAAAGCTAAAGTTGCACCAAGAAGTGGTCATACTATTCCACGCCTTGAACTATCTGCTGCAGTATTAGCAGTCCAGATAACACAGACCATCATGGATAATTTAGATTTACATAAAGACACCGTAAAATTCTACACAGACAGTAAAGTAGTCCTATGCTACATCAGTTACGAGACAAAAAGGTTCTATGTCGCCAATAGAGTAGAGAAAATAAGAAAATTTAGCTCTCCAAGTCAATGGAATTACGTACTAACTAACCGTAATCGCGCAGACTCGGGAACAAGGTCCGTATCAGCCCATGAAATTCACAGCAGTGAATGGTTATTGGGACCAAAACAACTTCTTTCCTCAGAACAGAAGAATTCTGAGGACATATACCAGCTAATAGATCCAGAAGAAGATGGAGAAATCCGTGCAACTGTTAATGTTGCAAAAACATTTTCCACACCTGAGCATAAGGGTATCGGAACTGATAGATTCAATCGATTCTCCAACTGGACATCACTTGTGCGAGCGATAGCCTTTTTGGAACGTTTCTCCCGTTTACACGGGTCAAAACAGGCATCATCAATGACTTCTCTGGATAGTTTTTCGAATGCCGAAAATTTCATCTTAATATCTGCACAACGCGAAGTTTATGGAGATGAAATAGATTGTATAAAACGCCGGGAACAAATTAATAAGCGGAGCCCGATAGCTGACCTCAATCCGTTTTTGGACGAACGAGGACTATTACGAGTAGGAGGCCGTATTGACAAATCTGACTTAGACCTCCGTGAAAAGAAACCATTGATCGTCACTGGACGCCATCATATAGCGACATTATTAGTTCGACACTACCACAACAAGATAAAACATCAAGGTCGCCATTTCACAGATGGAGCGATTCGATCCGCAGGATTTTGGATCGTAGGAGCAAAACCTTGATCTCATCTATTATTCACAAATTTAGGACATGCCGCAAACTCAGAGGAAAAACCGAGTATCAAATCATGTCTGATTTGCCAGAGGACCGTCTTGAAACTTCACCTCCGTTTACTAACGTTGGAATAGACACCCTTGGACCCTGAACAATTGTTTCACGTAAAACACGTGGTGGATACGCCAACTCAAAACGTTAGGCAATTTTATTCACATGCTTAGTGACAATCGAATTAATCGAGGAAATGAGTTCTTCAGCCTTCATAAACGCTGTCAGGAGATTCGCCGCTATAAGAGGCCATGTTAAGATTTTCCGATCTGACCGTGGAACGAACTTTATTGGCGCAATCGACGATTTAAAAATTGACTCAAACGACGTTGAAGATGGACCCTTCAAAATTTTCTGTACAATTCTGGTACAACTTGGATCTTCAAACCGCCGCATTCGTCCCACATGGGTGGAGCCCGGGAGAGAATGATTGGTATCACCAGGAGAATTCTTGATTCTATGCTTCTAAATGCAGCCGGAAGAAGCCTAACGCATGACGTGCTCAACACACTAATGGCAGAAGTTTCAGCAATAGTTAACTCTAGACCTCTGATACCGGTATCAACAGATCCAGAAAATCCGCTAATATTAACTCCGGCTATGTTATTGACAAAAAAAACGACTACATATTCACCTCAGATCATATTGGAGAATTCGATAAACGAAATCTATGTCTTGCCGAATGGAGACGAGTACAGGCTCTTGCCAGTGATTTCTGGTCCCGTTGGAGGAAAGAGTACCTGCCGTTACTACAACAACGACGAAAATGGACCGAAGATTGCCGTGATCTCATCGAAGGAGACGTCATTCTTCTAAAGGACAAAAACCTTTGCCGTACCCAATGGTCCATTGGAATTATAGTGAACTCATTTTAAAGTTCAGAAGAACATGTCCGAAAAGCAGAAGTGCGAGTAATCGTTAATGGAAAAGCCACAACCTACACACGCCCTATCGTGGACATGATTCTTCTCATAGAGAACAACCCTGTGTAATTATATGTATATATTTTGGATTAATATAGTGACATTCATGTGTGGAATTATACTTTCTCGAATAGTGATATCAGATAGATTTCAGACGGGGAGTATTCTGAATCACATTCGCAATTATATTTACTATAAAGTCTATTTGATTGTATTTTCAGACATTCATATTTTCCGGAAATAATCTGGACTTATCCGTATTTTCACTTCCGTTTACTTTCTCTTCCTCGACTGTCTATTGCAAATGGATGTCACGACAAAACTGTTCCTGTGGATATTGTGACAAATCACCGATAATATGTTTCAAATCGTTTATAAACGGTTAAATATATATTCCGTTAATTCCGTTAAGGTTCATGTGGACCCTATGGCTAAAATGGCCGTATTTTCACCTCAAATTTTACAGTCCAGGCAAACCTGTGCATCTGGAAAAGTTTTAAGGCATAGCATGCCCTAGATAAATAGAATTCAAATGCATTGTACGACTTAGAAAATTCATAACTTAACTGGATTTTGCCGTACACTTTTTTTCGTCCCTGCAGAAGATGATAAAATTAACAAACAGTTGAGTTTACCTTGATATGGTCCACTCAGATACACAGTTTAAATAACAAATTATTGTTAGGTATCTACTGTCCATCTCATATCCATGTCAATCAATACAGCTCACTTCAATTATTACCTGTGGGGAAGTTCTCAAACCTGTTTCCCAACTTAGTTTATTTTGGCATCTTCTGGAGGAATGAAAAAAAGTGCACGGCAAAATCCTGGTTAGTTTTTATTTTTCTCTAATTTTTGTGCTATTTTCACATTTCCTGACCGGTGTGAGAAAAATATTTCTCCTCACTAGTGAAAAATCTGTTCTCGGCAAATGATTAGTCGAAATTTGATTATGACGTCAAAATGTTTTGTTTTCTTCTCAATTTTCCTATTGTGACGTCATGGAAAAAGGCGACCTTGCCTGATGACGTCGCATATAAAGAGCACAATTTTCTGAAAATCTTTGAAAAAGAACGATAAAAAGCATTAGAGAAACAGATTCCGACACTATAACTCGTGTATTACGATATTTCTCCATTGAACATTCATATATATTTTCTTTAATGAATATCGTAATACACTTGTTGCAGTGAAGAATCTATATTTCTTAAACATAAAACATATTTGAAATTTATTTATCTAGGGCATGCTATGCCTGAAATTTTTTACAGATGCGCAGGTTTGTCTGTACTCAGAGTAAATTTTGAGGTAAAAATACGGCCATTTTAGCCATAGGGTCCACATGAACCTTAACTTGACAAACACGTTTATTCAACAAATATGAACTGTAATTGTTTATTCTAATGTAATTATTTTGTAACAATTGTTCTGATTGGATAACAGCAAGCGTAAAATTCTCTATCTCCTTGTCTGTAACTAAGGAAGCCGACATTTTGAATTTCGGAATGTATTCGACATGTTATTTCTACAATAATAAACAAAAAACTCACTTGTTGCGCCTAAAAATCTTCTTTTTAACAAATTTTATTACATTTTGAAGCGGCACAGAAGCCAGAAAACGGCCGGTGTTTATGTTTGACGCCGGAAGCATACCTATGACGTCACCTAGTGTAAGGACCAAAGAACATAACATCTTTTCGCGGAATTTTCTTTAATGAATATTTTACACTGAAATAATGATTGAAATTTAGTTATAAACTTGTTTTGCATTAGAATAGAGATAACTGTATTGTATTTGAGGCTTTAAGGACGTCCATCGGTAGTTTTACTGTTGCAAATTTAGTTTACCTGGCGACGCGGATAATTACTTTGAATTGAACTGAGAACTCTTTCGTTTTTGACTTGATATTATTATTGCATTGAACATTCATATATTCTTTCGTACATATTGTAAATATTGTATTTTTATTTCTTTCAGTTTACCAAACAACACACTCTGTAAAAACTCCTGTATCATTTCTGGTGGAATTATAATCTACAATCTTCACACACAAGTTGTTATTCTTTATAATTTGCCGAGATTGCGATACAATCACATGGTTATACTAGCTGAGTCACGCTCAGCATACTTTCCGTTAGTGATATAGATATTAAGACAAGAACAAAGAACGGACACAAAGACAGAAAAAAAAACCATAATGAATCTAAGGAAGCTACAATTTCATGTTTATGGGTGAGGGGGGAGGGGGCTAAGATAAAAATTTGAAAAAAAAAGTAGACAGGACAGAAGATTTAAATAAAAAAAATGCATGGTGAGACACCTTGCAGGGAAAAAGGCAGGATGACAATTTAGTTAAAAAAAAGTTAGGATAAACTTGTAAAAAAAGGGACAAAAATGAGTGAAAAATAAAAATGCACGACAGAGATTAGAACTTTAAAAAATGCAGGACAAAATTTTTCATTCTAGCGCCCCTTCCCCTCCCCCACCCACCCAATAAAAATCAAATGGTAGCTACCTAAGTGAGACATAAAAAAATAAGAAGAAAGTATAACCGTTCTCCAGCATGTGAATAAACGTTTATTGTTGGAAAGTGCATCTGATGCGGATAAATTTTTAGTACCGTTAGTGTAATAGAACTTCTTCAGATTATTATGGATTATTTCAGGTTATCTACCAGTAGGCAAGATTAAATGAGCATCAATTATGTAATCATTGTCCTTAAACAGTCATACAACTAATATTAATTTATTTACAACGATACGATTATGTAATCATTGTCCTTAAACAGTCATACAATTGAGATTACACTGATGCGGTAGGCATATACTCTGAAAAAGTAAATGACTATCAGGAAATAATTAAAAAAAATCATTGGGAACATTTGATGATTATTTATTTCACATAGCAGTACAAATGACATTAGGACATCTTGGTAATGTAATCAGATTATAAAGGAATCTTACCAGAATGTCAAAATTAATAACTTAATCAAATATAATTTTTGAATGAATACAATCTTCATCTTAAATAAATGCTTTAATATGTCTTCTGTTATTCAGTGAATAAATGTTTTAATTTTCTATCAGAAAGTAAATTATAATATTTATTTTCTGTTATAAGACTTTAAAAGTATTCATGTTCAATAATTTTTCAGAATCTGACGTTCATTATATAAAAAAATCAAATTCCTCCCACGGCACATTATTAATATTTTATAAATCACAATTTCAATAGATTATTTTGACAATTATATAAACATACGTACATATGATAAAATGTGTCACCAGTTTTAATGATCATGATTGGTTTTATGCTTCAAGTCCTTCAGAAAAAGGTTCTACTTATGCATCACGCAAATTTAATACATGTAATACCAACGATATATGCAAATGAGGTCAAGGTCAATGTCCAATGATATCTGCTGCTTCACTTTACAATCTTCCATATACCAAAGTTGACCATCTTAGAAACAGCCTTTAACAGAAACATTTAACATTGAAAAATGAACCATGAAAATGATTTCAAGTTCAGATGATTTCTGCCATATTGGCCTACATGTACATCTTGCATTCATTTTGGACATGAAAATAGTTGACCTTTTGCTAATTGTGTATGAGATAAGAACCAATCAATGGAATCTTACTATCGACTAATAAACAATGGTCATTTAAAACCAGTCAGCTAGACATATACACCTTACAATAATCGATCCATATACCAAATATAGTAGATCTAAAGCTTAAAGAATCTAATAAATTTTATTTTGATCACATATCAATCAATGAGGTTAAGGTTAATTAAATCCTGTATTAAGGACATGTAGTTGCTGAATTATAACAAGGAGACAAAGGACAACAGAAATATTGTATTTCGAATAAAGTGTTTATAGATATAGGAAGATGTGGTATGAGTGTCAATGAGACAAATATCCATCTCAGTCACAATTTATAAAAGTCTATGATTACTTCTGTGAAAAATTGAGAAAGCCATAGATTTGTTCTCCAGGTACGATGGTCTATCTTTCTTTATAACTATAATACTAAATATCTAAATTGTGTGATTTTTTTTATCAGAACTATAATACTGTCCTATCAACACTCATAATGAAATATATTCATCTTGTTCAGAGAAAACATTTTGTTATCTAAATTATATCAGAAAATATTATACTTCATTTGAACTCAGTTATGAATTTATGAGAATAGAGTTGCACTTGAAACCATACATTTGATTCCAACATATATACTTTCTATACATCAGTCAATATATAAATATAATGGTCAACATATAAACCTCATGTTCAGTTCCCAACACTAGGAACAATAGGACTTACAACATACAACACAAAGATATAACAGACAAAAACTTCATAACTTTAGGTATCTATAAAAAAAACTAGAAAATGTGGTATAAACAAAAGATGGGAAAAGATACCAATAAACATTGCACTTATAAAGTCGAAAATAAACTGCAAACGCAATGGCAAAAACAAAAGACAAAAACCAATAACATACAACAAACAACAAACAACAAACAAACAACACTACAAGGTACAACAAAATGTATGAAGCATTTAGGTCTTCTAACCTCTGAAATACACAAGTCTTATACAATTAGTTTATGCTTCAGTGGATTAGTCTTGCGTTTTGATAAAAATAAGGAGATGTTGTATGTATGTAATTAAATACTTATCCATGACAGACCAAAGGAAGAAATCTGCCAATCAATATTATGTTGTTACGAGCTAAGGGTAAGAATCGTATCATATCACGCATTGATAAAAGTACTGCATAAAAAACAAAATAATAATTATCATGAAAAAAAGTACTGCATACAAATACATGACTAAAATTTCCATGAAACATAAGAAATATTCTGTCAATGATAACGCCGATCATATAGTACTGTTTTGTAAGTATATATATCCCTAACATATCTGTATTTGCATTGACCTTGCATGGTTTCAACCGGAAACAAAGATTGATTCAAGTCTGTCTTATAGTTTATAACAAAGAATAATTATGTGAATAGAAGAACAAAATTTATTATTAGATTTTTTTTAAACCACATAAATTTGATTCTCAATCCCTTAGAGTAGCTGGTTTCAGAGTGACTGAAAAATCAATTTCGATAAGTGTAAGAATTGGTTTTTTTTTCTTCCAAAAATTGAAAAAGGCTTCATACAGTATGTGTGATACAGTTAATTCTAGATAGAATAATTTCATTGTATATTCATTGGAATATTTAATCAGAGAATGTACTGAGACATCTGTCGATTGCCCTCATGTGCAACCAACATAACCAATGTATGACATGGAGTTAGTGCATAAGATCTTAAATGAACCATGACTTGATGCTCCTGTATTCATTTGGTCTTCACAGCATACAAATTTATATATGTTTTCATATTTTACTTTGGTGTCAAGAAGGAGAACTCCATTTTGCACTGAAGTTTTTTTTTAAGAATTATGTCTTAATCTTTAATTCACTCTAGCTATAGAGATATCAATCAGATTGTCGTATTTTTATATGATCCACATCAATGTTCAATGAAATAAGTGTTTTCACATATATTTTTTTAAAGGTTTGGATCTGTACCGTACAGGAAGGTGAATGCAGAGATTGCACGATTGCTCCTACAATATTCATTAGGAAAACACGATTGAATGTTAAACTTAATTTACGAACTATGTGAATGTCTGCCATTTGATAACAATAAGGCATGATAATGCAATCAGATATTGTAATCAAAGCACAGCATATAAATTTGATGTATTTTCAACATCTATTGAAGTGGCTAAAAGTCTTGGTTGTATGACATTTTGCTACCAACATTTGAAAGGTATGTTGCAGCATATATATTAATATGACCAAAACGAGTGAGAACTAAAACTTAAATATTGATTAAACGATATATAAATGCAATTTAAAATCCAAAACCTAATTGTTCTATATAAATTAAAAAAAACTATACAGAATTTCTGACATCATAGACAAATTATTCACAAACCCAGAGTTGGGGATGAGGAAAGAACTTTAATTTCTTGACTCTTTCATAAAGATAAGTGCATTCGGAATGATTAGTTATCAAACGTAATAGGCTTATAATTTAATACGTCAGACGCGCGTTTCGTCTACATAAGACTTATCAGTGACGATCAGATCAAAATTGTTAGAAAGCCAAACTAGTACAAAGTTGAAGAGCATTGATGACCCAAAAATCCAAAAAGTTGTGATACATGGTAAGACCCTACTTAACTGCATTACACCAAATTAACAACTACCTAATAAATGGACCGTTAGGTAATTGGTGGCATGCCATTGCTAGCTTAAAAGAAAAGCAATGAAATAAGAATATATGGATATCATGTCCATCATGTCCATCATGCTCTACTTACCATATTATTAAACTATCGGTCATCAAATCAGCTATCAAAACGTTCTTCATCACTTCTAGTATGACCTCATCTTCATTCTGACTGTCATAAAGGTTAGCATACTCACACTCACTTTGAGTATCGTCACTTTCAACACTACGATTTGAACCTGAATTATGTTGCTGCCGATTTGAGAATACTCAAGGACTATTGTAAAGTTGAGCTTCGGTCTTCATCCCTGGTATCAATACAATCCTCAAATATAATATGTTACCATTCCCTCACCATTACGTGTTACCACTGTTATCATCTTCTACCTCTTGTGCATGTATATGAAGAGGTCGTGTCACCATTCCAAATGGTTTAGTTAATTATGTCTTAAAAATATTTTCAATGTTCTGTTGATTATACTGTATGCAGCCTTTTTACTCGATGATTACAGGCACTTGTCTCAGAAAATAAATTATTTATATACGTTAATATATTAATTAAGGTGTATAAAGGGGGGAATTCTGAGATACGTGCCTGTGTCGGTGATATACGGGGTTTGTTTGGTACAAATCTCTAAAGATGTATGGACATAGATTTAGTTTGTAATTGTTTCCTTCTAGGATTTTCTTATTCTCCAGAATTGATGACACCTTTCTCACATGTGATGTGAATTAACTAAGTGTGATAGGTTTATGAGCAACAGGTCTATAACGAATAGATAATGTCGACAATGGAGACAATTTGGTTAGTGTTCTCTCTTCAGCTGAGTCATTGTGTATCCTGGCTCAGACATGTATCTTTAATGAGTTCTGGGGCAAGATAATATGGATCGTAAGAAGCCATATCTCTGCTGCTCTTTCGTTTTTTGTTTTTTTTTTTTCTTGGGAGTTAATTCATTTTCCACTTCATCAATTTCATCGAAAAGTTTTGAAGGGGGCTAACTGTGTTTGAACTAGTGGTAAAAGTGAATATTACACATCTTCGATAGCCAAGGGTTACGATCCGCTTCCCTCCTCTCCTGGCGAGGAGGGGTGTGGATCATAATCAAACTTGATTTGTGTTTTGTGATTATAAGCATTGCGTATAAGTTTCAAAACATTTGGTTGAGGCAAACTAGTTAGAGAACAGAAACCTATTTTAGGACGTACGGGCAATGGTGAACCTTGATGCCTCTACACTATAAAACTAGTGAGATGAAGTATGATTGGCAATAAGACAACTATCCATTAGTTCAACTGACACGGATATAAGCAACTACTTGTATTCCTGTAGGTCATTGAGAACCTTAGGCAAAGGGAAAATGAAACTTTTGATTACTTTAAAATTGAGCATTCGAAGTCTACAGGAAATGACAGCACATTATGTTATAGTTTTTTAATATGTTTTTTACAGCACGCAAATCTAAAATTACCATAAAATGATTTGGAGTGGCTTAGAAAAAAAAACTTACATCTGCCTACATTACATCTGCCTACATGCAGGAACTTCTTAGGAAGAAAGATAAGAAGTTAGCAATATCCTTTAACTCCACTTTCCGCTATATAGATGACGTTCTTTCACTAAACAATTCAAAATTTGGTGACTATGTGGAACGCATCTATCCCATCGAATTGGAGATAAAGGATACTACAGATACAGTTAAGTCGGCTTCATATCTTGACTTACATCTAGAAATTGACAATGAGGGTCGATTGAAAACTAAACTTTACGACAAAAGAGATGATTTCAGCTTTCCAATTGTGAACTTTCCATTTCTAAGTAGCAACATTCCAGCAGCACCTGCATACGGGGTATATATCTCCCAATTGATACGATATTCCCGTGCTTGCATTTCCTATCATGATTTTCTTGATAGAGGGTTACTGCTCACAAGGAAGCTATTAAACCAAGAGTTCCAAATGGTGAAGTTGAAATCATCCCTTCGTAAATTTTACGGACGCCATCACGAGTTGGTTGACCGTTATGAAATAACCGTTTCACAAATGATATCGGATATGTTCCTTACGTCGTAACTACAATCCCCTTCCCTTTCATGAATGTGACCTACCGAATTAGACTATTTACCGGATTTGTAATCACATAAACAACACGACGGGTGCCACATGTGGAGCAGGATCTGCTTACCCTTCCGGAGCACCTGAGATCACCCCTAGTTTTTGGTGGGGTTCGTGTTGTTTATTCTTTAGTTTTCTATGTTGTGTCATGTATACTATTGTTTTTCTGTTTGTCTTTTTCATTTTTAGCCATGGCGTTGTCAGTTTGTTTTAGATTTATGAGTTTGACTGTCCCTTTGGTATCTTTCGTCCCTCTTCTTTTCCCTCTTTCTGCATTGAAAAGATCCAGTGTGACTGAGAACATGAATTTTATTTCTCCGATTGATGTGCTATTTTCACATTTCTTGATCAGTGTGAGAAAACTGCTTCTCCTCACTAGTGAAATATCTGTTCTCAGCAAATGTTGGTTGTAATTATGACGTCATATTTTCTTGGTTCCTTCTGGATTTTTCAAATGTGACGTCATGAAAAAAGACGACCATGTTTGAGGACGTCACAAATATAGAATGCAGTCTTCTGCAAATCTTTGAAAAGGAAGGATTAAAATCATTAGAGAAACTGATTCCATCACTAAAACTCATGTGTTACGATATTTCTCCACTCTCAACAGTTAAATTTTACTATTTAAAAAGCATAGCAAGGCCCGTGTTTTAAATATTTAAATATTATATAATTGTCTCGAGTGGAGAATCATGTCTTAACTAACTTGTTGAATGGTGGAATCTATATATATACCAACAAGAATGTGTCCATAGTACACGGATGCCCCACTCGCACTATCATTTTCTATGTTCAGTGGACCATAAAATTAGGGTCAAAATTAAAATTTGGAATTATAATTAGAAAGATCATATCATAGGGAACATGTGTACTAAGTTTCAAGTTGATGTAACTTTAACTTCATCAAAAACTAACTTGACCAAAAACTTTAACCTGAACTTCGCACTATCATTTTCTATGTTCAGTGGACAATGAAACTGGGGTCACAACTATAATTTTGCATTAAAATTAGAAAGATCATATCATGGGGAACTTGTGTACTAAGTTTCAAGTTGATTGGACTTCAACTTCTACAAAAACTACCTTGACCAAAAACTTTAACCTGAAGCGAACGGACGCACAGACGGACGAACGGACGCACAGACGGAGGCACGGCAGAAGGTCACTAACAGGTCTTCAATGTAGCGAGAAATTCCCGCACCCGGAGGCGTCTTTCAGCTTGCCCCTAAACAAATATATACTAGTTCAGTGATAATGAACGCCATACTAATTTCCAAATTGTACACAAGAAACTAAAATTAAAAAAATACAAGACTAACAAAGACCAGAGGCTCCTGACTTAGGACAGGCCCAAAAATGCGGCGGGGTTAAACATGTTTATGAGATCTCAACCCTCCCCCTGTACCTCTAGCCAATGTAGAAAAGTAAACGCATAACAATACGCACATTTAAGATTCAGTTCAAGAAAAGTCCGAGTCTGATGTCAGAAGATGAAACCAAAGTAAATAAACAAAATGACAATAATACATAAATAACAACAGGCTACTAGCAATTAACTGACATGCCAGCTCAAGACTTCAATTAAAATGATTGAAAGATTATGATTTCATCATATGAATATCAGGCACAATCCTTCCCCGTTAGGGGTTTAGTATCATACCATCATAACATATATGAGAAGAACATAACCCGTGTCATGCCAACAACTGGTTTTTGAATAAATGTGTTTAGTTCCGATGCAAAGACCCTATAAGTGAATCAATATGCATACTAAATAATTTCTCATCTTACAGCATATGACCATAGGGAAATGTTTTCTATAAATTCCGTACGGTAAATCGGTGATAGAGGCAAAAATTAACCTGTTTAGTAGTGGTGGATTTCCAGAATCTGATTAAAAAAAATTATTCTTGTGTTCATGCTCTTTTACAAACAACAAGAAATACCACAATTTAACAGTCTGGTCAAGACCAAAGCATTCTCTTTTATAAAAATGGCTACCTCATCAGAGCCTGCAGCATGAACAATTATTGTAAATTAACATGTGATAAAAGGTTTCCAAAATGTATGGAATAGAAAGATTCAGGTTGTAACCAAGCACATCTTCATTCCTCACCAACTTTACAAAATGAACAGCTTATAATGACCATGAATGGCTCCTTGTGCCATGTGACAATTTTTACCTCCTAAATTGTAAGTTTGAGATGACTGTGAAGAATTTTTTTTGTCTAAACATGTGTATTTCATTTTTCTTGCGTTAAATTACTAACTCAGGGGCAGCAACAGGTTGTCTGATTGGTCTGAAAATTTCAAGGCCGACAAATCTAAATCTGATGAACATTTTTGCCACATGTTCGATTTGCTCTAAATATGTTTAAGTTTCCAAGACATGAGCCAAAAACCGCATTCCCCCCCTATGTTCTATTTTGAGCCATATCATCCATGTTGGTTGCAAGGCAGGGTCATCAGACACATTTTTAAAAATAGATACCCATATTTCTTAAAATGTACATTTTCAGTGTTTTAATTCAATTAACTGCACCATTTCTTATGTAATACCATTTTTTAGAATTCAATTAACTGCACCATTTCTTATGTAATACCATTCTTTAGAATTCAGTTAACTGCACCGTTTCTTATGTAACACCATTCTTTAGAATTCAATTAACTGCACCGTTTCTTATGTAACACCATTCTTATGTAACACCATTTCTTATGTAACACCATTTCTTATGTAACACCATTTCTTATGTAACACTATTTCTTATGTAGCATCATTCCTTAGAATTCAATTAGCTGCACCATGTCTTATGTAACACCATTCTTATGTAACACCATTTCTTATGTAGCATCATTCTTGAGAACTTCCTGCTGAAATTTTCTCTTCAGTTCCTTAATTTCTAATGACATTGACTGTATTTCATCTCGTTGCTGGTTGATTTTTTCTATCAGGTTTGATCTAGTCATGCTTTCATGTTTTATTGTCTTGTGAACAAAATCTGTTAGAGGCGAATTCTGACGCTCTACAGCTCTTTGGTGTCTCTTTCTTAACATTTTACGGTCATTCGCACATTGTGAACAGCGGTTTCTTTTGACTAACAATGAACAATGAACAGATCTAATTGTTGATGTGTATTCACCAGAGCCAGCTGATCTGGCGCTGAAGTTACCTTCCCTGAAGCTGCGAATCGTACTGGAGTACTGTGTACTGATTCCACATCCAACTGGCGTAATGTATTGATATGTCTCATCAGGATTTCCGACACAGACAGAAAAACAACTAAGACGGGATAATAACTTTGTCACAGATTCTACTCTATCATATATATTTGGCAGTCCCATCCAAATTGCATTGTCTCTTGACACTTCTTTCCTATGTACATAAATATTGGCACAAAAGCTACTGTCAATGTTAACTGTGAGTTTTATACTAAGGTTCTTGCTACTGATCTGGTACAGTTCAACTATACGAATTTCATTTTCTGTACATTTAAAGATAAATGGATCACTAATTCTAATTTGTAACAAACAGCATAAAGTCTTAAAGGGAGATAGAGAAGATTCTGCAAGTTCTTTCGGTGACTCGTACACTGAAAATATCTCAATTTCTTGTGTGCTTTCCATTGGTGCTAGAAAAAAATCCTCCCGACAATCAAATTCCTGATTATATGTATAATCCCTATCAAGTGGCTTTTCTTTTGCTGCATAGTTGTGGTCTTCGTGTTCAACTAACAAGAGTTCCCTTTGGTGTTCAGCTGATGTAATAGAAATGTCTTCACAGGATTCAATCTTGAGCATTGATGTGTCTTGATTTAAACATGGATCATCCATTGCATCATCAGTCTGGTTTGAAACTAAAAAAGAAATGTCCTCACAGGGTTCAATCTTGAGCATTGATGTGTCTTGATTTAAACATGGATCATCCATTGCATCATCAGTCTGGTTTGAAACTAAACAAGAAATGTCCTCACAGGGTTCAATCTTGAGCATTAATGTGTCTTGATTTAAACATGGATCATCCATTGCATCATCAGTCTGGTTTGAAAGTAAAAAAGATATATCTTCCATGATAGGATCAACAGCTGACAATGGCTTCTTTTTCTTTTTAACATGTTTTGTTAAGTTACTACCTCTCTTCCTCTTTGGCATTCTGAAGGAAAAATAATAATTTTAGATTTGAAGAATAATATTTAAGGTGGTATCCAACACCTTAACTAAAATCAATTTGTCTCGTTTAATTTCTTAAAATTTTGACGATATATTTACTTTGATTCTTTGACAAAAATAAAAAAAATCAAAACATTTTAACCAACCGTTAACCAGAAAAATTACACTGGTTATATAGCAGTTTGACAAATACTTATTATGATCATTGAGAAGATTAATATTCCCTTAACAACACAACGTCATTAAAACGTTCTGCTGATTTTACAGAGTTATCTCCCTGTAGTGTTAGAAACCACCTTAACTTGAATTGGAGAGCCTATCATACAACATCTACTCTACTTTTGAACTTTACTTGGTATATTATTATGATTATAAAACTGCATGCATGAAATGGTGTAGGTTTTTTATATGATTTATTTCAAATATCATTTTGTTATTATTCCGACATGTCCCAGGGGCATTTTCAAGCTTGCAATATCAAATGTGGTACATATATATGATTTGGGTTTGCCAATTGTTGGTTGAAGATAGTGTAGAGACCACTAGTTGGTTGAAGACAGTATAGTGACCAAGTAATTAGCTATCGTTGATAACAGGTTTATTGTATTAAATAAAAACTTTATGACCGGTGATTACAAAAGACAAATTGATTTAATCAAAGAATTTTTTTTTTCAAAATGTTCAAGTCGCAAAATTTGTTTGTACATCGAGTACATCTGCGACTGGAAAACAGTATAGAGACCATAAATTGGTTGAAGCAGTATAGAGACCATTAGCTGGTTGAAGTCAGTATAGAGACCATTAGTTGGTTAAAGACAGTAAAGAGACCATTAGTTAGTTGAAAACAGTATAGTGACCACAAGTTCGTTGAAGACAGTATAGAGACCACTAGTTGGATGAAGAGAGTATAGAAACCATAAGTTGGTTGAAGACAGTAACGAGACCATTAGTTGGTTGAAGACAAAATAGAGACAATTAGTTCGTTGAAGACAGTATAGAGACCACTAGATGGATGAAGAAAGTATAGAGACCATTAGTTGGTTGAAGACAGTATAGAGACCATTAGTTCGTTGAAGACAGTATAGAGACCACTAGTTGGATGAAGACAGTATAGAGACCATAAGTTGGTTGAAGACAGTATAGAGACCATAAGTTGGTTGAAGACAGTATAGAGACCATTAGTTGGTTGAAGACAGTAAAGACATCTAGACCATTAGTTGGTTGAAGACAGTATAGACATCTAGACCATTACTTGGTTGAAAACATTATGTAACCATTAGTTGGTTGTAGACAGCATAGTGACCATAAGTTGTCAGAAGACAGTAAAGTGACCATCAGTTGGTTGAAGACAGTACATGTATATTGACCATGAGTTAAAATTGAGGACAGTAAAATGATCGTTAGTTGGTTGAGGACACTATATTGACCACAAGTTGGTTGAAGACAGTATAGTGACTATAAGTTGGTTGAAGCCAGTATAGTGACCATTAGTTGGTGGAAGACATTATAATAACCATTAATTGGTTGAAGACAGTATAGTGATCATTAGTTGGTTGAAGCCAGTATAGTGACCACTAGTTAGTTAAAGACAGTATAGTGATCACTAGTTGGTTAAAGACAGTATAATTACCACTAGTTGGTTAAAGATAGTATAGTGAACATTAGTTGGTTGAAGACATTATATAACCATTAGTTGGTTGAAGACAGTATAGAGAACATTAATTTGCTGACGACAGTATAACATGTATAATGACCATCAGTTGGTTGAAGACAGTATATTGACCATTCGTTGATTGAGGACAGTAAATTGACCATTAGTTGATTCAGGACAGGATATTGACCATTAGTTGGTTGAGGACAGTATAGAGATCATTAGTTGGTTGAAGACAGTATAGAGACCACTAGTTGGATGAAGACAGTATATAGACCATTAGTTGGTTGAAGACAGTATAGAGACCATTAGTTGGTTGAAGACAGTATAGAGACCATTAGTTGGTTGAAGACAGTAAAGAGATCTAGACCATTAGTTGGTTGAAGACAGTATAGACATCTAGACCATTACTTGGTTGAAAATATTATGTAACCATTAGTTGGTTGTAGACAGCATAGTGACCATAAGTTGTCTGAAGACAGTAAAGTGACCATCAGTTTGTTGAAGACAGTACATGTATATTGACCATGAGTTAAAATTGAGGACAGTAAAATGATCATTAGATGGTTGAGGACACTATATTGACCACAAGTTGGTTGAAGACAGTATAGTGACTATAAGTTGGTTGAAGCCAGTATAGTGACCATTAGTTGGTGGAAGACATTATAATGACCATTAGTTGGTGGAAGACAGTATAGTGATCATTAGTTGGTTGAAGACAGTATAGAGACCATTAGTTGGTTGAAGACAGTATAGAGATCATTAGTTGTCTGTAGTTGGTTGAAGACAGTATATTGACCATTAGTTGGTTGAAGACATTAAAGAGACCATTAGTTGGTTGAAGACAGTAAAGAGACCATTAGTTGGTTGAAGACAGTATAGAGACCATAAGTTGGTTGAAGACAGTATAGAGACCATTAGTTGGCTGTAGTTGGTTGAAGACAGTATAGAGACCATTAGTTGCTATAGTTGGTTGAAGACAATATAGAGACCATTAGTTGATTGAAGACAGTATAGTGACCATAAGTTGGTAGAAGACAGGATAATGACCACAAGTTGGTTGAAGACTATAAGTTGGTTGTAGACAGTATAGAGACCATTCGTTTAATGAAGACAGTATAGAGACCGTTAGTTGGTTGAAGACAGTATAGAGACCATTAGTTGCTTGAAGACAGTACAGAAACCATTAGTTGGTTGAAGACAATATGGTGAGCACTAGTTAGTTAAAGACTGTATAGTGACCACTAGTCGGATGAAGACTTATTATGACCATTTGTTGGTTGAAGAAAGAATAGTGACCGTTAGTTGGTTGAAGACAGTGTAGTGATCATTACTTGGTTGAAGACATTATGTAACCATTAGTTGATTGTAGACAGCATAGTGACCATTAGTTGTCTGAAGACAGTAAAGTGACCATCAGTTGGTTGGAGACAGTACATGTATCTTGACCATGAGTTAAAATTGAGGACATTTAAATGACCATTAGTTGGTTGAGGACACTATATTGACCACAAGTTGGTTGAAGACAGTATAGTGACTATAAGTTGGTTGAAGACAGTATAGTGACCATTAGTTGGTGGAAGACATTATAATGACCATTAGTTGGTTGAAGACAGTTTAGTGAACATTAGTTGGTTGAAGACATTATGTAACCATTAGTTGGTTGAAGACAGTATAAAGACCATTAATTTGCTGAAGACAGTATAACATGTATAATGACCATCAGTTGGATGAAGGCAGTATATTGACCATTAGTTGATTGAGCACAGTATATTGACCATTAGTTGATTCAGGACAGTATATTGACCATTAGATTAGCCAAAGATTACGATCCACTCCCGTTCTCTTCACCCTTGGCAGATTAAGCCAACATTTGTGAAAACAATGTTGCGCCATCTATTGGGAAATTAAAGTCACGCCCATTCCGAATACATTATTCTTGACCAATGGTAGCACTTGAACTCTTCAATTTGGAGGTAAAAACACGGTGGTGTCTAGATTCTACACACTGGTAAAGCCGGAAACGAAATATACATCAACATTCATGCACTTGTGCAAGAAATATACAAAGGAACTTCTATTAGTCGATTAAAAATATTAAAATTGTCACTGAATGTGGTCTTATGTTTAGGGATGTAAACTTGTTGCACAATAAACATGTGGCAATTGTGTCAACATTTACACGTGATCATGTTATTGGCGCTTTTTGATTGGATGCAGCGAGTTTCGACTGCAACCAATAAAAATCCTTACTTTGTGTCTCCGAAATTTTATCTCAATCCGCCAAGGGTTAAGAGAACGGGAGTGGATTGAAACCCTTGGCTAGCGAAGATGATTGGTTGGATGAAGACAGAATAGTGACCACTAGTTGGTTGAAGACAATATATTGACCACTAGTTGGTTGAAAACGCTATAGAATATACAAAATGTTGCTATTGATGAGTTTTCAATGACAGAAATGGTATGTCATTACTTCCATGCTTTAAATCAGGATAAATGGGCAAATCGTAGCCCAAATAATTATGACGTCTGGCAAGGCGTCCTAGAAAAAAATAAAATAGCCTTGCCAGACGTCATAATTATTTGGACTAGGCAAATGGTAAATATATAAATGAATTTATGTATATATAGAATTACCTTATTGTTGGGAGTACCAAATTATCAAGGTTATATATATTATCAATCGGACACAAACTGACATTTAGTTTGTTTACAGGTTTGTTGTTTCGGGGGAATGTAAGTAAGGGGGAAGGAAACCAATGTTATTATGATGGGAAGATAAATGCAATAATCTAGATAATTTATGAGAAAATATAAAAGCTGTTCGAAAATGCAACAACGTTTGTATTGTTCATTTTGATTGGATAACGTCACTTTCTTACATGGCATCATTTGGAAAAATATTACAAGGACACACATTCTAATGAAACTGACAGAAAACAACGTTAAAACATTTATTTGAAATCTGTCATATGCCGCCTGCGCTTGCGCGTAGGTCCCATCGTGGTTCTGAATTCGCTTTTAAAATATTTTCATTTAATTAAATACATGTATATATACATATATATAATTAAATGAATACATGTATTATATATATAAATATATATATAGTGCCTAGAAAATCAACCTAACGATGTTAGAGTAGATTTGATTCGTAACTTCCTCCCCGGCGCCGGGGCTGGAACCTGTACTTTTTATTTCTAACTTCTACGACAACACCGCCTAGCATTGCGTAGAGACCTTATCCCTCCTCTAACTCTAGCTTATAAAAATAAGCTTTCGTTTCGGGAGGTGTTACCTTGTCGTAGGAATTAAACAAGGATCTCTGATACAATACACGAAGTATTCTTTTTAGTGTACAGAAATGATCATCTACTCATCTCTTCAGTATAATTACAGGATGCTAATCTATTTTTAGAAGCATACAATCACTGTAAATTTATATATGTATATCTCTGCCTATGTGTAGTGACAACTGCAAATTATACCTTGTCCATCGGATTTCTTATGATTAAGAAATACCAGGCGTTAGAATATGTATAAAGTGCCTAGAAAATCAACCTAACGATGTTAGAGTAGATTTGATTCGTAACTTCCTCCCCGGCGCCGGGGCTGGAACCTGTACTTTTTATTTCTAACTTCTACGACAACACCGCCTAGCATTGCGCAGAGACCTTATCCCCTCCTCTAACTCTAGCTTATAAAAATAAGCTTTCGTTTCGGGAGGTGTTACCTTGTCGTAGGAATTAAACAAGTATAAACAATATAGTGTCTAAAAATAGCAACAATCAACATTCAATCTATCTAGGTGTGGATCAGTTTGTAAATAAACTGATGCAGTTACTAAATTAAATTATATAAGTGTCTAAGAATGTAACTTTAACACACTAATGAGTGTTATAAAATTAGTTGTTATATTTTATATATTATTCACGCAATATTTCGCTAAACAAATTAGCTTCATCGGGCGTGTGCATCTATCTAGGTGAAATCGGATGCATGACAAAAAAATATCTTTGTAGCTTGACGTTTTTGTGTAAAAGTTTAAAATATTGATTGATGGGGTATATACAAGATATTTTTGCCGTTTATTGTACATAACAATTTTTAAATCTAAACAAATAGTTGTTTTAGTTAAATAGAATGAAATTCATGATTTATTCCTTTGGTTTTGGGTAGAACTGTTTTTCATCCCTCTCATTAAGTCCATCAGGTTCAAGAGTACGTAGCTGATGCATCCAGAACCTTTCTCTCTGTTTTCTCCTTTCGGAGTCCCAATTTTGATTTACCTCAATTATTTGAAAGGTGATATTATCAAAAGTATGTCCTGTTCTTAAGAGGTGTCTCGTAATTGGACAGTTTCTTCCTTTTGTATAGAATGACCGGTGATTGTTAAGTCTGATGTTGAATGTAATTTCTGTTTCACCAACATACTGCAGCTTGCAAGTTCCACAAGTAAGAATATAAATACTATTTTCCGTTTTGCAATTAGATGTAACATAGATGTTGTATCGCTGCTTTGTTACTGTGCTGCTAAAAGAGTGGTCAGTGTTGGCGGCTTTACAGCACTTACAATTGCTTCTACCGCATTGTTTGTAACACCCAAATTTAGAAGTTTCTTGTTTCTTTACTTTTGATGTCACAAGTATGTCTTTGAGATTTTTGGGTCTGCGATAGGCAATAACAGGAGGTGATGGAAAAATTTCTATTAAGGAAGAGTCATTTTCGATAAGACGCCAGTGCTTTCGGATAGTAGATGAAATATTTGTCAAATCGGGATGGAAGGTTACAACAAACGGAATTCTATCTGCACGGGTCGTCTTATCTTTGTATTCCATGAGGCTAGCTCGATCTTTTTTTGGGCTTTATCAAAAGCGTCTGTGATGTTTTTGGTTTTATATCCTCTTGATTTCAGCTGTGTTTTTAGTTGTCCCAAACGATAGTTAAGTTTGGATTCCGAGGAGCAAATTCGCTTTAGTCTGATGGCTTGACTGTAAGGTATACTCCTGGAGCAGTGTTTCGGGTGACAACTTTTTGGAGAAAGGAACTGGTGTTTATCAGTTTTCTTTGTGTGGAGATCAGTTGTCATGATCCCGTTTTTTACAAATGTGGTGGTGTCGAGAAAAGCAATTTTCTCGCTTGAAAATTCAGATGTAAATTTAATTGAGTGATGGAACTGATTACAATGATCTAGGAAATCTTGCAAATGTTCTGCAGTATCGTTCCATTTCATGTCAATATCATCAATAAAACGGAGCCATGACAAGGGTTTGTATGGCACACTTAAAAGGATGCGTTCTTCGAGATCCCCCATAAAAATGTTGGCAAAAGAAGGTGCCATTTTTGTTCCCATACTAGTTCCGTCAATCTGTAAAAAGTGCTTGTCGTTGAGAATAAAGTTGTTATTTTCAAGCACTAGCTTGAGCAATTGAACTAGACAGTCAGTTTGGGGATGTTTATCCTTTCGAGTATTCCATACTTTTTCACACGCGGCAATTCCTTCATCTTTTGGAATATTTGTGTATAAAGAACACACATCCATTGAAACCAAAATTGTGTTGTTAGGTAAAGGACTTAAGGAATTCATTTTCTTCAAATAGTCAGTCGTATCTTGAATATGAGATGGTAGTTGTTTAACATGTGTTTGACAAAGGAAGTGCCGTTGTAGTGATGAACAAGGCAGACTACATCGAAGAAGGAAATCGTCAACTCTCAAACGCTAAATTTTATAAAGAACTAGCATGTGATCCAACCAAAGAAATCAGCAAAAAAATTAATGAAGTCCTCTCAGAAATGAATAAAGATAAACAAATTGATGACGATACGTACGATTATCTACGCCCAGACGAAACGTGCACAGCCGGTCGATTTTACTTACTTCCAAAACTCCACAAAGAAGGGATCCCAGGGAGACCTATAGTATCAGCTAATGGCCATCCCACCGAAAAAATTTCAGAATTTGTTGATTACCACCACAGACCACATGTTAAACAACTACCATCTCATATTCAAGATATAGTAAAGGATCCTACAAATTAATGTAAGATACAGTCACAGAAAATAATTATATTCATAAGTACGTCTGAGTCAGTGACAACCCTACAACAGATGTATCCATCGGATCGCCATCAATGATGGTGATACATGGCTGTGTACATAATGTATATACAACTCGTCTAAACATCAACCCAACAATGTTAGATCTGTAAATTTGCTTTCGCAAATTTTTTGTTCTTCCCTCGCCGGGATTCGAACCCATGCTACTGTGATATCGTGACACCAAATCGCCTGCACTGCAGCTTTCCCGCTAGACCACACGACCACCTGGGCTCTCTAATAAAGAGCTTTCGGTGGGCATGTGTTACCTTTCCACGTCAGTTTTAATCTAGCGGCGTACTACAGTACATGATATATAAGGCATGAAGATGTTATTGTTACAGATCAGCTAAATTATCTATAGTAAAGGATCCTACAAATTAATGTAAGATACAGTCACAGAAAATAATTATATTCATAAGTACGTCTGAGTCAGTGACAACCCTACAACAGATGTATCCATCGGATCGCCATCAATGATGGTGATACATGGCTGTGTACATAATGTATATACAACTCGTCTAAACATCAACCCAAAAATGTTAGATCTGTAAATTTGCTTTCGCAAATTTTTTGTTCTTCCCTCGCCGGGATTCGAACCCATGCTACTGTGATATCGTGACACCAAATCGCCTGCACTGCAGCCGTCCCGCTAGACCACACGACCACCTGGGCTCTCTAATAAAGAGCTTTCGGTGGGCATGTGTTACCTTTCCACGTCAGTTTTAATCTAGCGGCGTACTACAGTACATGATATATAATGCATGAAGATGTTATTGTTACAGATCAGCTAAATTATCTATAGTAAAGGATCCTACAAATTAATGTAAGATACAGTCACAGAAAATAATTATATTTATAAGTACGTCTGAGTCAGTGACAACCCTATAACAGATGTATCCATCGGATATATATACAACTATATATACAAATATATACAAATATATATACAACTCGTCTAAACATCAACCCAACAATGTTAGATCTGTAAATTTGCTTTCGCAAATTTTTGGTTCTTCCCTCGCCGGGATTCGAACCCATGCTACTGTGATATCGTGACACCGAATCGCCTGCACTGCAGCCGTCCCGCTAGACCACACGACCACCTGGGCTCTCAAAAAAAGAGCTTTCGCTGGCCGTGTGTTACTTTTCCACGTCAGTTTTAATCTAGCGGCGTACTACAGTACATGATATATAAGGCATGAAGATGTAATTGTTACAGATCAGCTAAATTATCTATAGTAAAGGATCCTACAAATTAATGTAATATACAGTCACAGAAAATAATTATATTTATAGACGTACTTATAAATATAATTATTTTCTGTGACTGTATATTACAATAATTTGTAGGATCCTTTACTATAGATAATTTAGCTGATCTGTAACAATAACATCTTCATGCCTTATATATCATGTACTGTAGTACGCCGCTAGATTAAAACTGACGTGGAAAAGTAACACACGGCCAGCGAAAGCTCTTTTTTTTGAGAGCCCAGGTGGTTGTGTGTTTAGCGGGACGGCTAGACCACACGACCACCTGGGCTCTCTAAAAAAAAGAGCTTTCGCTGGCCGCTAGACCACACAACCACCTGGGCTCTCAAAAAAAAGAGCTTTCGCTGGCCGCGTGTTACCTTTCTTCGTCAGTTTTAATCTAGCGGCGTACTACAGTACATGATATATAAGGCATGAAGATGTTATTGTTACAGATCAGCTAAATTATATATATATATAACGAAAGTTATTCATGCCTATCCAAAGTACATTTTGAAAAGAAAACAGTTCAGTTTAAGCTTACAATACTGAGATATAGGAAGATGTGGTGTGAGTGCCAATGAGACAACTCTCCATACAAATAACAATTTAAAAAGTAAACCATTATAGGTTAAAGTACGGCCTTCAACACGGAGCCTTGGCTCACACCGAACAACAAGCTATAAAGGGCCCCAAAATTACTAGTGTAAAACCATTCAAACGGGAAAACCAACGGTCTAATCTATATAAAACAAAACGAGAAACGAGAAACACGTATATATTACATAAACAAACGACAACTACTGTACATCAGATTCCTGACTTAGGACAGGTGCAAACATTTGCAGCGGGATTAAACGTTTTAATGGATCCAAACCTTCTCCCTTTTTCTGAAAAACTATATATTTTGTCTAGCACTTTTCTACTGTAATCTTATTATATTTTTAAACTATTACTCAGAAGTATGTTTTTTTCTTATTATACTTCATTAGGTATGTTGAAAGTGGTCATGTAGACCAGATAAAGATTTATGATGTCAACGGAAGTCCTTTCTGTTTTTTGAAAGCTGATGTGATATTAGGGTCGATGAAAATTCGGGACAAACCACACCAACCTTGGGTCTGCTTAGCTAAAGATACAGCAGACATATATTGTGCACAATGTACATGTCTAGCAGGGTATGGTTATTTTGGGTATACATTTCATTTTATTTTCGTCCTGAATATGCATGAAATATTTGAGTGCAAATGAGACAACTATCCATCAAAAAGTCATAATTTGAAAAAGAAAACCATTAAGTCAAAGTAAGGACTGCAACTGACACGGAACCTTGGCTAAGGGAGCTACCATTTGATTTTTATGAGGGGGGCTAGGATGAAATTTGAAAAAAATAGGCAGGACAGGATTTTTGAGTTAAAAAAAAGGCAGGATGTGACACTTGCCAAAAAAAAAGTCAGGACGACAATTTAGGTAAAAAAAAGTCAGGATAAACTAAAAAAAAAAAAAAAGGCAGGACCGATTAGAGTGAAAAATAAAAAGGCAGGACAGAGATTACAGCTAAAAAAAATGCAGGACAACATTTTTCATCCTAGCCCCCCATAAAAATCAAATGGTAGCTCCCTAACTCAGAACAGCAAGCTATTATGTTAAACATGCTAAATAAGGGCCCAAAAAAAAATGTGTTAAATCATTTAAACCAGAAAGAGAACAGTCTAATATATATATAACAAACGAGAAACACTAACCTGTGCAAACAAATGCAGCAGGTTTATAAATTCAAATAAGTACCGGAGTCTTCTCCCTTACCTGGAACAATATTGAAACATCACAACATAGAAAGACACACTATAAAATTATCAATTGTAATGACTCAACTCAATCAAAAGACATATGAAAACAAACATTTAGGAAAAATATGCACGTTATTTGAACTTTGATGGATAGCTTTCACATTGGCAATCATACCAAATCTCCTTAATATATTTGATACATGTAGTACAATATCTATTGACCGATGATACTGAATACTGTGGCAAATACTAGAAATGCTTTATTACTTTAATTCAGATTGGGAGAAATGTGCAGTCTCATTGCTGCAGTACTGTTTAAAATAGAGTTAGGGAGCTACCATTTGATTTTTATGGGGGGGAGGGGGGGTTAACATCAAACTAACAAAACATTTTCCTAAAATCCCTACTAGTGTGTACAAACTTTGCATTACCAAGCCATTGCCCTAACAACCCTACTAGAACTTGCAATCTTTACACAACACAACATTGTCTCAAATACCCTCTTAGTTTGTGCAAACCTCATACTTACAAGACATTGTAATAATAACTCTAATAGTATGTGCAACCCTCCAACTAACAACCCATTGTCCTAACAAGCCTACTAGTGTATGCAAACTTTACACAACAAGACATTGTCCCAAATACCCTCTTAGTGTGTGAAATCCTCATACTAACAAGACATTGTCATAATAAATCTACTAGTGTGTGCAAACATCACTCAAACAAGACATTGTCCCAATTACCGTACTAGTGTGCAAACTTTAAACTAACAAGATCATGTCCCAGCAATTCTACTAGTATGTATAAACCCCACAACAACAAGACAAGGACAGCTCTTCTAGTGCGTGTAAACCCAACTCTAACAACCCAAACTAGTGTTTGCAAACATAAATTATCAAGAAATTGTCCTACAACCCTACTAGTGTGTACAAAACTTTACTACCCAGATATTGTCCTAACAACCCTCTTAGTGTGTAAAAAGCTCACACTAACAAGACATTGTCCTAACAACCCTAATAGCGCGAGCAAACCTCTCTCTAACAAGATATTGTCCCAATTATCTTAATAAGTTCGTGCAAACTTTTTAACAAGACATTGTACCAGTAACATTTCTAGTGTGCGTAAATCCCACCCTTACAAGAAAATTTCCCAGCAAACCTACTAGTGTGTGCAAACCTCACACTAACAAGACATTGTCCCAATTATCTTACTAGTGTGTGCAAACTTTTCACCAACAATACCTTGTACATGTAACATTTCTAGTGTGCGTAAATCCCACCCTTACAAGAACATGTCCCAGCAACCCTACTAGTGTGTGCAAACCTCACACTAACAAGACATTGTCCTAACCACCCTACTAGCGCGTGCAAACCTCTCTCTAACAAGACATTGTCCCAATTATTTTACTAGTGTGTGCAAACTGTTCAACAAGACATTGTACCAGTAACATTTCTAGTGTGCGTAAATCCCACCCTTACAAGAACATTTCCCAGCAACCCTACTAGTGTGTGCAAACCTCACACTAACAAGACATTGTCCTAACAACCCTACTAGCGCGTGCAAACCTCTCTCTAAAAAGACATTGTCCCAATTATCTTACAAGTGTGTAAACTTTTCACCAACAAGACATTGTACCACTCAGTACCAGTAAAACCTCTCTCTAACAAGATATTGTCCCAATTATCTTACTAGTGTGTAAACTTTTCAACAACAAGACATTGTACCAGTAACATTTCTAGTGTGCGTAAATCCCACCCTTACAAGAACATTTCCCAGCAAACCTACTAGTGTGTGCAAACCTCACACTAACAAGACATTGTCCTAAGAACCCTACTAGCGCGTGAAAACCTCTCTCTAACAAGACATTGTCCCAATTATCTTACTAGTGAGTGCAAACTGTTCAACAAGACATTGTACCAGTAACATTTCTAGTGTGCGTAAAGCCCGACCTTACAAGAAAATTTCCCAGCAAACCTACTAGTGTGTGCAAACCTCACACTAACAAGACATTGTCCCAATTATCTTACTAGTGTGTGCAAACTTTTCACCAACAATACATTGTACATGTAACATTTCTAGTGTGCGTAAATCCCACCCGTACAAGAACATGTCCCAGCAACCCTACTAGTGTGTGCAAACCTCACACTAAAAGACATTGTCCTAACCACCCTACTAGCGCGTGCAAACCTCTCTCTAACAAGACATTGTCCCAATTATCTTACTAGTGTGTGCAAACTGTTCAACAAGACATTGTACCAGTAACATTTCTAGTGTGCGTAAATCCCACCTTTACAAGAACATTTCCCAGCAAACCTACTAGTGTGTGCAAACCTCACACTAACAAGACATTGTCCTAACAACCCTACTAGCGCGTGCAAACCTCTCTCTAAAAAGACATTGTCCCAATTATCTTACAATTTGTGTAAACTTTTCACCAACAAGACATTGTACCACTCAGTACCAGTAAAACCTCTCTCTAACAAGACATTGTCCCAATTATCTTACTAGTGTGTGCAAACTGTTCAACAAGACATTGTACCAGTAACATTTCTAGTGTGCGTAAATCCCACCCTTACAAGAAAATTTCCCAGCAAACCTACTAGTGTGTGCAAACCTCACACTAACAAGACATTGTCCCAATTATCTTACTAGTGTGTGCAAACTTTTCACCAACAATACATTGTACATGTAACATTTCTAGTGTGCGTAAATCCCACCCTTACAAGAATATTTTCCAGCAACCCTACTAGTGTGTGCAAACCTCACACTAACAAGACATTGTCCTAACAACCCTACTAGCGCGTGCAAACCTCTCTCTAAAAAGACATTGTCCCAATTATCTTACAAGTGTGTAAACTTTTCACCAACAAGACATTGTACCACTCAGTACCAGTAAAACCTCTCTCTAACAAGACATTGTCCCAATTATCTTACTAGTGTGTAAACTTTTCAACAACAAGACATTGTACCAGTAACATTTCTAGTGTGCGTAAATCCCACCCTTACAAGAACATGTCCCAGCAACCCTACTAGTGTGTGCAAACCTCACACTAACAAGACATTGTCCTAACCACCCTACTAGCGCGTGCAAACCTCTCTCTAACAAGACATTGTCCCAATTATTTTACTAGTATGTGCAAACCTTTCTCTAACAAGACATTGTCCCAATTATCTTACTAGCGTGTGCAAACTTTACAGACAAGACATTGTCTCAGTAACATTTCTAGTAGGTGCAAACCCATCCTTACAAGAACATGTCACATCAACCCTACTAGTGTGTGCAAAAAAAAACCCACACTAACAATGCTCTACAACTGTGTACTTCTCAACCTCTTTTCAAGCAACATTGATGAGTATTATGTAAGAAATGCACATATTGCAAACAAAATGTTGAGGTATCAATGATGGGTTAAGTTATGGTTAATGATTCAGATGTTTTCTGAGATATGAGCTGTAACAGGAATTTTGTAAGGACTATGCCTATATTCCGTTACCACTTAAAGGGGCACTAGCTACGAGATTTTTGAAAAACCTAATATATTATTTTTTTTTGTCTCAATCAGTAATGAAATACAAAAAGTGAAATAATAATTCCTTTTTAGTAGCCAATGAGGTTCAATTTTGTCAAAATAAGAAAAAAACCATTGATTATGAATTAGTCACTTGCAAGTGAATAATTCGACCTCATTGAATCCGTATTCATGTGAACTTTAATTTAACCCATTAGTTTGAGTTGGATAACATGTGAATTGTATGTGTAAAGTCATTTAAAGGAAGAGAATGTCAACATTGAAAGTGAAACAAAGGTAAATCATTTGATTGACTGATTTGATCCACAAATAAACATTCGAATACAGGTAAAAACGATGATAAACATTTATTTTTTATCTGTAATATGAAATTAAATAGACCTAGAATAATTCAACAGCACGTGTTTGCTTAATCTATTTATATCTCTATATTTATGTTTACATCGCTTATAATCAGATGACTACAGAGTTCAACTCGATAAATTATTAGATGGCGTCTAGACTCAAATACACACGAAACGAAGCTACCTATTTGCATGCCTGTGCCTTGTTTATTGTTTTATTTAGACTTTTAAAACTTTGGATAAATGTTTTATATTGTTATAAATCAAATAAGAGAATTTGATTGGAATTGTTGAACATGAATTTGATAGCTAGTGCCCCTTTAACAGTAAATCTTTATTTAGGAATCATGTGAGATTTAATGGGACAAGACTGTGTGAAATAGATTTTAATACTGGTAGACCCTTAAAAAAGTTAGAAATGCTAGTGATAACTTGACTAAAAGAATCAGTCTTGATGTCTTTAAATGCATTTAGATATTCATGGGATATGAGTCGAGGCAAACTAGTTTTGACATTAAATGGTTGTTATTAACAATAACAGATAATGTTTAAGGTCTTCCACAGTTTAAACTTTTTTGCCAACACAAGAAAAGATAATGCAAATTTGTACTGTCTGTAGAGAGCCAAAAAAAGACCATCAATTTATATTTATGTTGACTTAAAAGATACAATTTAAAGATCACGGTAAAAGCATCAATACAACTACTGTAAATGCAGAAATTTAGTAATTTATTTTAATATTGTGAAACACCTGACAGGGTTTTAATCTCAAGAAGTTAAACTCGCAATGTGAGATTTTCTTTTTGAATTAAGGTGGTACCCAACACCTTCACTAAAATTAATTTGGCTCGTTTAATTTTTATAAAATTTTGACAAAGTATTTTCATTGGCCCTTTGACAAAAATATAAAAAAATTAAAAAATTGAACCAACCATTTTATCAGAAAAATTACCCTGGTTATATAGCAGTTTGACAAACACTAATTTTGATCATTGGGAAGCTTAATATTCCCTTAAGAACACGAAGTAATTAAACGTTTATCTGATTTTACAGAGTTATCTCCCTGAAGTGTTAGGTACCACCTTAAACCGGATTTTTCTCAATATTGCAAAAAATAAAAATCGCATTTTAGTCTTAAATAAATGACCCAATCACAATTATAAATGCACACAATAATTTCTGAATTTACAGTACCAAATGTATTGATAAGAGATAAATAAGCTTGTAGCACTCACTTTAAACCTTAATATGGGGAGATAAATAAGTTTGTAGCACTCACTTTACACCTTTTAAATATGGGGAAACTATCTTGAGGTTTATTAACTTTGTAATATATGACAAAAGTGTGCGCGACAATACATAACATAAAGTTCTAAAGTCTCTATTTTAAAAGACAACAACCATCCCTTTTTAAGACTGAATCAGTGATTAACAAAATCTACATAGAAAGTAGACAGAAAATACTTTTTTTACTTAGACTTTATTTTCATATAAAGATAGCTTTACTTATAAACAAATTTAGAAATGGTTTTCAATAAATATGTAACAAATACGATAGCTTTACTTATAAACAAATTTAGAAATGGTTTTCAATAAATATGTAACAAATAAGATAGCTTTACTTATAAACAAATTTAGAAATGGTTTTCAATAAATATGTAACAAATAAGATAGCTTTACTTATAAACAAATTTGGAAATGGTTTTCAATAAATATGTAACAAATAAGATAGCTTTACTTAAACAAATTTAGAAATGGTTTTCAATAAATATGTAACAAATAAGATAGCTTTACTTATAAACAAATTTGGAAATGGTTTTCAATAAATATGTAACAAAGCTAGATAACTACATAAAAGCTCTTTTTCATTTTAAACACAAAACAGTTACAAGTACACCTATAGTATCTTTACACATAGAAATCTGTTACAAATCACTTCTGTCATAGGACGTGTACACACAAAATAACACTCCACCTAAAGCTCTGTGGAGTGGTACTATGTATTGAATGGAATTGATATTAACTTGTTAGGTACTGTTCTCTTTGTCACATATTTCCACATGATATTGTTAACAGAATGTGAAACAAGTAATGAGGTAAAAATCAGGCTTATGAGCATTATTCTCTTTTAAATACTCTGAGGTACAATGGTGAATTTGGTTGAGGTTTGATAGTGTGATTGAAATTAATATTATGTACATAATGCACCAGGGAAAAATTTATTATTTAAACATATGTTTTTCAGTAGCCTGTGTAACAGACAGTATTTTTGATATGATCAGAGACGACTGATTCTTAACAATGGCATTGAACATAAAATGTACTTGTATTCTATACTAAGCCTACAATTAAGGATATGACATTAGGTTAGCTAGAACAACAATGTCTTTGTCTCTTTTTATAGATTATTGTCATTTTGTTTACTTAATCATAATCACAACACTAAATGATTTGGTTGCATGCTCTAATTAGAAATATATTCAAGCAGAAACAATGTATTATTTACAATAGTGAGAGAAAAAAAATCATAAAAAGGATTTCATATTCATTAAAGGCAGACAATGAAGCACATTCAAAGCAATAGCTAAGTTCTGGCAGAGAACAAAAATAAGAAAAAGAAAACAATATTAAATATACCAATAAGAGGTTTTCACACCTCATGACTAGGTTAATTAACCATAAATTGAAACTCTTACAAATTCTTGTGTATGGAATAAATTTTTCCACTGAATAAAATAAATTATCCTGAGAAAATAAAAGAAAAAAGATTGTTCTAATAATCCTGAGTGAAGGTAGACAATAAAATATGATACAAACATAACATATAAATAAATGGGGAATGTATACATGGGACACAGACGACGCCCCTGCATATGAAGTTCTAAAGAGAAATCAATGAAGAACGTAAAAGTGACACTACCCAAATTTGTACGTGATCTGAGTATTGTGGTAATAAGTACCATACTTGGGCATGTATAGTCCACATTTTTCCCTTTAATATGTAGTTTGTACAAGGGGTGCAGACTATACACAACTATAGACGGTTTTCGAAATTTATATATTTTTTTCTGCATTAATAATGTATATTGGAGACGTTTATTATATTTATTTCATTTAATTTTAATTCTTTTATTCTTTTTTAACTTTTCTCTTCAAAATTGATTATTCAAAGTAAAGGTGTGACATCCTACATAGGTAATCAAGAGGGGTAATTAAGGATTAAGTATGGGTGTGTAGCAATTAATAATGATGTTAAGTTTTGACAAGTGTTAAATATTATAATCCCAGGCAAAAAACCCAATATGATCAATGAAAAGATTATATAAGATTAAATAGTTTTAAAATTTTGATTACTGCTAATTAATTTAGATACATGTTTGATCTCTTTTTTCTTTTGTTCCATAATATTCAAATTATTTCTGTCTATATTATATATCAGCTTGGACATACTTAAACAAATGTTGATTTAAAAAGGGATCTTTTGATTAATAACTACTTTTATAAAATTATTAAATATTTTAATATCCTGATGAAAAGCTCTACCATTTCATTATTTTTCATGAAATAAATAAATCATTTTTTTATATAAAATACATGGAGAATAGGTTCCTTTCAAAGGATTTTTACAGTGAAATAGACTTTCATTAAAAAAACTTTTTTTTTCTCAATTTTAAGGGGATTGAATGGGGGGTGCAGACTATACACGGCCGAGTATGGTAGTGTGTTTAAGTTTCATTATGTTTGGTTGAGGCAAACTTAAGTTAGAAAACAGAATTGAAACTTTAACCTTAAACTATATCTTAAAGGTTTATACAAAAATAACAAAATTAAGCCCATTTATCAGTAAAAAATGGAAAAATGAAGAAAAAAATCCAAATTCTACTTCACATAGTTCCTCTAAATATTAAAAATTCTTCTCCCAAAGAATGAACAAATCATCCTGGTTATATAAAACATCGTAAAAAATTAACAGACAACATTTAAATATTCTCTGAAAAAACAAACATTATATGGCAACAATGTGCTTTATACAACCAAAATACAACAGTAAAAAAAATAAAGCATCATTGATGCACAATCAAATCTGATTCCATCAGGACAAGCATCATAAACAAACATGTAAAATTATAAAATTCAATTAATAAAGTAAATACAAATTATAAAAAATTACCTGATTATAAATTATGAATAAATCTGCAATTATGATAGAGTTCCTTCTGACCATCTAGTGGCAGTAAATAATTGGTTTTTTTTCCTTCTAATTTCATCTGTGTAAAATTGTTGTTTACAATGTACAATGAAATATAATATAATTGTGGTTAAAAATGGGGGACTCATGCACATATGCGTATTTTTAAATAACATCACATTTCACTTTTTTTCTACTTTGATGAATAAAAAAAAATTTGATTTTATAATCAAAATTGTAGTTCCTCAAAAGTCTTGTAGTAAACGGTCTGAACTGATCATTGTTGTATTATGTGAGGAAGTGACTATGGGAAAGGAACAACAGATCATTAACCTGATATCCCTCTGGACTATTAAAACAGTGCAAACACAACTCTATGGTATAATGTATAATCTAATGTGATTTGTGTGGTTTTCTCATATATTCTATCAATTTTTAGTCATGACCTTGTGATCATAAAACCTTCGAGTATGATACTCAGGCTCAGAAATCAACCAATCAAAATACTGGATTTGTTAATTCCAGTACAAATTTTATACTTTTAAGTACTGCCAAAACCTTTTTGACCGAGACCTTTGATCTTTACAGCTGTTTTAATATCAAAAGTAATTAAAACAAAATATCTATCATAAATTCTTTGTCTTTGCTCTAATATCTGCCACTGTATCCTTCCCTCTGATCATATCTGATGCCTTCTCCCCAATCATAATGGATGGAGCATTGGTATTGCCTGATGGAATATTCCTCATGACAGATGCATCTACCACTCTCAGGCCCGCTATTCCTTTCACCCTGCAAATTTTAAAACATCAAATTCAGTTGTACAAAAAGAAAAAAAATAGCCTATTATTAAATCAGGAAATGTTGGTTATATATCAATGACACAGTTTGACAAAGTTGATGTCTTAAAAATTTTAAAGGCAGACCTAACCTAAACATTGACTATGTCAATTGCAAATAAAATTATCCACAGGGCGCAGCTTGATACGACCCCCATAATCAATCTCAACCTTCCTTTTTTGGTATTGAACCTTGAGGTACAATTTCAGAAAGATCCATACACATACACACAAGTTATTGTCTGGAAACTAGAAAATACTTATTTTGACCCATGTTGGCCCCATTGCTCCTCAACTATTGAGATCATAACCCCAAAAAGCAATCCCAACCTTCTTTTGTGCAATCAACCTTGTGTTTAAATTTCATAGAGATCCATTCACTTAAACTAAAGTTATTGTTTGGAAATTAAGTGTCTTTGGACTAAGCTGAGGACGGAAACTACGCCAGATGACAAGGACAACGTGATACCAATATAAAAATCTAGGTCTGATATGTTTTGTTTCATGACATAAATATTAAAGGCTGGACAAAACTCAAAGATATAGGTCATAAAAAAAAACAGACTCAACAATTTAAGTAGGAAATATATGTTTCATTTTACCCTTCCATATATACCCGTGTGATTTATGTCAAAATGTTTGTGGATGAGAGGAACAATTATTTAAGGTGGTACCTAACACTACAAGGAGATAACTCTGTAAAATCAGCTAAACATTTTAATTATGTTGTGTTTTAAGGTGGTATGGGTGTCTTCCTCCATCTTGGATTGTAAAAAACAGAAAATCAAAGGTCCAGATTTTCCATCAAGTTAGCAAAATTTGATGCAGGAATGCAGATGTTTAATGTGAATTTTCATTTATAAGTACTAATTTATAAGAATATAACTTCTAAATATTGATATTTTTGCAAATGTTAATTATTTTTGGTTGTTTTTATTTTTTTTTTAAATTGGCATTTTAAGGGGAGGTAACTCTAAAACAGTGCATTTTCTGAAGGATTCTACATGGAATTTTCCTATTTTGTATTTTAGCCAGAAAAAACGTACGGTGACTCTTTCTTTTCTTTTGATATTCTCAAAGCAGTGTCTGAAAGCTATCTTTTCCTTAAGTATTTAACAACTCTATCATTTTGTTTAGTTTCTAATCACAAAATGGTGTTTTTTCCTGTATAATCAATACAACATGCGTCATTTTGTCCTGTCCTGTAGCTTGATAAAATGCGCGGTGACCTATCATTTTTATTATATTTTTCAACATGTATCAATAGATACAACGTTTTGGCAAAGTATGAATAAATTCTATCATTTTTATTTTAGACTCCAAAACCACCTTAAGGGAATATTAAGCTACTCAATGTTCAAAATAAGTGTTGGTCAAACTGCTATGTAATTTTTTTTATAAAATGGTTGGTTCAAATTTTTTCAATTTTTTTTTATGTTTTTGTCAAAGGGTCAAAGTAACTACTTTGTCAAAATTTATGAAAATTAAACGAACCAAATTAAATTTAGTGAAGGTGTTGGGTACCACCTTAATCATGAATATGATTTGGTGAATTTGCCAAAATCTGCATACAAGCCAAGGGAAAAATTGAATTTTGTTGAACATTTACGTTTGTGTATAGCTTTACTAACAATTAAAAAAAATGTTATCCCACAAATGATAATGAATCTACAGTAATAAATACCTCAGTTGAGAGTCAACAACTGCAGTAGGATCATTGGTAGCACCCATACGACATGTACTTGTGGGGTGATAAACAGTTTGACCTCCATTACGTATACCACACTCCCAGAATGCATCAGAATCATATTCTATATGTGAACATTTAGAATTTAGGGCAATAAGATTTGCTTCTTTTGCTCCAAATTTCTGAAGTACCTTTGTTTTGACTAATTTTTGTGCAACCCTGATACCTGTAAAAATAAACAAAACCTCAGAAAAAGTAAAGCAGCATCCCATAAGTCTAAATATTATTTTAAATATCAAATCTCAATTTTATAAGGAATTAAATAAGAGATGTTTTAAACAAGACTTCTAAATCCTATTATTTTTCAAGTTGTGCCTTTACAATCTGAAAGTAAACTCATTGTACATACAAGGACTGAAATTTAGTATGCCAGATGCATATTTTGTCTACAAAAGACTCATTTTAAGTGACATTCAAATCAAAAAGTTAAGAAGGGAAAAGGGGACAAAAACATATTAAATTTTATATGATGTCATCAGGCATGGTGCATTTTTTCATGATGTCACAATTGAAAATTCTGAGGAAAGCAAGAAATTTGATGTCATAATTAAATTTTGACCAAAGAAGAACTTTGATCAAACAAATTACACGTTGATTAAAAAAAAATCAGCAAGTCAGAAAAAGGATAAATAGTATAGGAATTAGAGAAATTTAATTAACCAATACATTTCAAGATATTTCAAAAGAATTCATTCCTAAATAATAATCAAGTACAAAATGACCTGCTTAACACTAAGTAACCAAACTTAACGACACAAACCTTCTATCAAAACATTCACATCGTCCTTCTGTTCTAGGTAATGAGGGTCTATTTCAGGGTGATCAAATGGGTCTGTACTTTTGAGACGAATTTCTCCACGACTTTTTGGATGAATCAATGTGGGCAGTATCACCATTGATGCATCAATATTAGCATTAATCATATTTTCAATTGACTGAAATAATAATATATGCATATAATTTAATTTTGGATGTAACACGTCTTCTGATTGGCTGACATTATTTTGTTATGAGCCCATAGACATCATTTAGTCATGTGACCATACGTCATCAACGTTCTTTCATGGTTTTCTACGGCTTAAAATGGAATTTAGAATTAAATTATAAGAAATGACTGTAATATTTTTTCTGTCTATTAGAAATAACATAAAAAATGTGGTGCACACTGTTAAATAACCCGCGACGCGCGTTATTCAGTGTGCACCAAATTTTTTATGTTATTTCTTCATAGACAGAAAAAATATTACAGTCATTCCTTAAATAATAAGATTGTTTTGTCATGAATATATGCATATAATAAGATTATCTTATCATGAATAAAAGGGGCATTAGCTGTTAAATTCATTTTCATGTATTTGATTAAATTCCTATATTCTATTTATAAAATACCAAAACATACATCAAAATTATGAAAAGTCTAAAATCAACAATTTACAATGCTATGGGTGAATAATATGTATCAGAATTTCATGTTTGTTAGATAGATTTGAAGGAGACTGTACATGGTTTTTTTTAATTCAGAAATTTTAATAAAGATTTTATCTAGATAGAAATTCAACAAAATTGATATAAGCCAGATATATTTAAGTTATTCAAAGAGTATGAGGGTGCCAAAAATTGGTATAAACTTACTCACTTTAATATTCTGTTTATAATCTTAGAAAATTATTGCCACATTTTTTGTCACTTTGAAAGACAATTAATTTTCAATGACATATGTATCTCACTCGAACATAAAGTAAAAATAGATGTGCTGCTCATTACCTCCCCTGCAAGGACTGTTTATTTAGGGGGAGAGCTTTCTAGATAACACTGCATTTCTGTGCCTTACTGATAAGCAGATAATGTTTACTATAAATATCTTTTGATAGATGAATCAAAACTATGGTTATTTTTTTGTTTTAATTTAAATGAATGTTGATATGTTTTGGTTTTTTAATCAGGGTTAAAAGTATTTGGGATCAGTTAAGGAATTTATTGTGAACCTACATTATTTGAATGTAAGACAATTCAAACAAGAAAAGTTATGGCTTGATTTATTTTCTAAACAATGCATGAAAAAAAATATGATATTCAGCATGTAATAACAACCACTTGCACTGAATGACAGGCTTTTTGACTTAATGCATGTCTTGCAATGTCGTGAATTGATAATGTATCAGATTATCTCCCTTGTGAAATTAACATGCATCTGTCGACTTTAACATTGATAATGTTTTAGATTATCTCCCTTGTGAAAATAACTTGCATCTGACGACTTTAACATTGATAATTTTTTAGATTATCTCCCTTGTGAAATTAACTTGCATCTGTGGACTTTAACATTGATAATGTTTTAGATTATCTCCCTTGTGAAATAAACTTGCATCTGTCGACTTTAACATTGATAATGTTTTAGATTATCTCCCTTGTAAAATAAACTTGCATCTGACGACTTTAACATTGATGTTTTAGATTATCTCCCTTGTGAAATAAACTTGCATCTGGCAAATTTAACATTGATTATGTATCAGATTATCTCCCTTGTGAAATAAACTTGCATCTGTGGACTTTAACATTGATATTGTTTTAGATCATCTCCCTTGTGAAATCAACTTGTATCTGTCGACTTTAACATTGATAATGTTTTAGATAATGCCTTTTGAAATAAACTTGCATCTAACAACTTTAACATTGATAATGTTTTAGATTATCTCCCTTTTGAAATAAACTTGCATCTGTGGACTTTAACATTGATAATGTTTTAGATTATCTCCCTTTTGAAATAAACAATCCTTTGAACTTACCTCCTCATCCATGTTGTTTGGATTATATTTTTTTGCCATAACTGGATCAAAGTTTATACTGAGAAAATGTAGCTGTATGTCTGGATAGAAAGATTTATTTCCCTTGGATGAATGTGTATACAAAGTGGCTTCTAATGCTGAGGAAGTCAAATAACCTATTTTGGAGAAAAAAAAATGTTCAAAACTTTAAATAAAATATTATTAAAGTTTTCTCTTAAAGTCTATGACAGCATTTTTACCTTTCAAAATAATCTAATTAATCTTCCTTAAAAGGAATAAAATCACTAATTCATTGTTCCATTGCTTTCTATGTTCAATTCAGGGATTTTAAGCAACAAAGCTGCATGGTCTTAATTTAAACTAGAAGGTCTAAAAAACCTGTGTTGAGTACCTCCATCTTCAAAAATGGCCACTTTTAGGTAAAAATTATCATAAAATAGTCACAACTCTTTAAATTTATAGTTAACTGACACATTCACTCATGTTGGTTTATTTGTAGATCTTGACATGCTGATGGTTTTTGCTTTTAAAGTTTTATCTATTATGCCTTTCAAGCTAATAGGCATTACAGTATTCTATACAAGTCATAATTTTTCTATTTAAAGCGTTTTTTAGATAATAGAAAAAACTTGCCTTTCTTCTTGTACTTCTTTAAAAGCCATGTAATTAAGAACTGTAGATTCATTTATTTTTTAGTGGGTATCAATTTTCGTGGATTATGGAAAACTTACATGTTTGTGGATATTTAATATCGTGGTTTTGCCGAAGTCTGTATACAAGCCAATAGAAAATGTTGTATTACTTGAACATTTTAATTCATTGTTAACCTGTACCTACGAAAGACAGGAAAATTGGTATCCAACGAATAATAATTAATGAATCTACAGTTTAGGCTTACATTATTATAAATCGAACAGGCAATAACATTTAGATATGATTGTCTGATAGTCTACAAATGGGGGATTGTACTGACAAATTCAATGATGCTTAAGATATAGTTATATTTGTTTAGGGGCCAGCTGAAGGACGCCTCCGGGTGTGGGAATTTCTCGCTACATTGGAGACCTGTTGGTGACCCTCTGCTGTTGTTTTTTATTTGGTCGGGTTGTTGTCTCTTTGACACATTCCCCATTTCCATTCTCAATTTTATTTTCTCTATTTATACACACCTTTTCCAAAAAGAAAATATTGAAGGAGTGTTTTGATGCTGGTAGCTTTGTCAATGTCTATACCATAAGATACATTCGCATATATAGGTACACCAACGAACATGTGATCTTGTAAGTTAGAACCTACAGGAAGGTCAGCATGCACTGGGATCTGTAAGATAGTATTTATACCATAAGATACATTAACATATATAGGTACACCAAAGAACATGTGATCAGCATGTACTGGGATCTGTAAGATATATGTGCTTCAAAAGCTAAATACACTAATATAGATGACCATGTGATCACAGATACTACTGTCAATACCATAAAACAGTTTATGTCCACACTAAAATTCAAACTGAACCTGTATATTAATATGATCAAAAACATTGTGTTTCAATTGAAAGAGATTTGTCAAGGGGGACTTTCATTTACATCCAGAAACAAGCAAAACCACAATTTATTAAATTAAATAAAGAAGCATACTTGATATTTATCAAAATCATACATTTAGTGAATGGTCTCGGGCATATAGTTTTAAAAAATAAATTGTTTCAAGTGGAACATTTGAAATCACCAGAATATCAAAAACTATATGTTTAACATGATAGTCACATACCTGCAAACTCTCCCATTTATAATTATATATAATAATGTATTAAAATTCCAACCAGATGCTCCGCAGGGCGCAGCTTTATACGACCGCAGAGGTTGAACCCTGAACGGTTGGGGCAAGAATGGACACAACATTCAAGCTGGATTCAGCTCTAAATTTGGATTGTGATTAAATAGTTGACACAGCATAGGTCTCGGACACAGAATGAATGTGGTCTAATGAACTTAAAATATTTTTTTTGCCTTTGAGCAATTCACTATGCTGTTGAATATTAATCCTCTCAAAAAAATGTTTGAAGAAATTTTCTTTTTATTTATGAAATTTGAAATGAGCAAAATTTACCCCCCCCCCCCTCCCATTTTTTTTTCACATCCCCCTTTCCCTTTTTCCAAAACTGATCTCAATTCAAATTCCTAATGGAGTTTGCAACAATAACTACTCATTTAAATACATCATAAAATATTAAAATGTAAAATAAAGTGCTTGTTATCACTGAATGGTAAAGATAGTTTTAATTTATCAGTTGGTAGTAAAAGTGAATATACATTGTATATAGAATAAAACAATGATTTAAGTTGATTCAACTACTATTCTGGACAAAGAAAGATAACTCCAATCAATTGAAAATTTCTTGCTATTGCACAATATTGTGCAATTAGATATTTCTTGCTATTGTGCAATACTGTGCAATTGAAAATATTTGCTATTGCACAATACTGTGCAATTGAAGATTTCTTGCTATTGCGCAATACTGGGTGCAATTGAAAATTTCTTGCTATTGCACAATACTGTGCAATTGAAGATTTCTTGCTATTGCTGAATACTGTGCAATTGAAAATTTCTTACTATTGCACAATACTTAATATAATAATTTTGGATCCTGATTTGAACCAACTTGAAAACTGGGCCCATAATAAAAAATCTAAGTACATGTTTAGATTCAGTATATCAAAAAAGCCCAAGAATTCAATTTTGTTAAAATCAAACTTACTAGTTTAATTTTGGACCCTTTGAACTTTAATGTAGACCAATTTGAAAATGGGACTTAAAATTTTAGAATCTACATACAGTTAGATTTGGCATATCAAAGAACCCCAATTATTCAATTTTTGATGAAATCAAACAAAGTTTAATTTTGGACCCTGATTTGGACAAACTTGAAAACTGGGCCAATAATAAAAAATCTAAGTACATTTTTAGATTCAGCATATCAAAGAACCCCATGGATTCAATTTTTGTTAAAATCAAACTAAGTTTAATTTTGGACCCTTTGGACCTTAATGTAGACCAATTTGAAAACAGGACCAAAAATTAAGAATCTACAAACACAGTTAGATTCGCATATCAAAGAATCCCAATTATTCAATTTTTGATGAAATCAAACAAAGTTCAATTTTGGACCCTTTGGGCCCCTTATTCCTAAACTGTTGGGACCAAAACTCTCAAAATCAAACCCAACCTTCCTTTAGTGGTCATAAACCTTGTGTTTAAATTTCATAGATTTCTATTTACTTATACTAAAGTTATGGTGCGAAAACCAAGAATAATGCTTACTTGGGCCCCTTTTTGGCCCCTAATGCCTAAACTGTTCAGACCTCAACTCCCAAAATCAATCCCAACCTTCTTTTTGTGGTCATAAACCTTGTGTTTAAATTTCATTGATTTCTATTTACTTATACTAAAGTTATTGTGCGAAAACCAAGAATAATGCTTATTTGGGCCCTTTTTGGCCCCTAATTCCTAAACTGTTTGAACTAAAACTCCCAAAATCAATCCCAACCTTCCTTTTGTGGTCATAAACCTTCGTTTAAAATTTCATAGATTTCTATTCACTTTTACTAAAGTAAGAGTGCGAAAACTAATAGTATTCGGACGACGATGACGACGACGCCAACGTGATACCAATATACGACCAAAAAATTCAATTTTTGCGGTCGTATAAAAAGCATTATTATAATTGAAAGCCAACTGGATTACAGTAAGTAAGTAGTAAGTAATTAGTTTATTACAGTGTCACAATCTAACATTATACATAATATATTATACATCAGATAAAAACAGCATAAAAACATATTAGATTCCTACCTTAAAAGACATATGAGACACTTTTACCTCATGTTCATTAAATGCATACACAATTTTAAAACATTTTTCAAAATTTAATTACATCTCACCTTAAACTGTTGTAAGTGTTGTTTAGGACCTATTCCAGAAAGCATCAGTAACTGAGGAGAATTGACACTTCCTGCAGAGACAATAACTTCACTTTTCACCATAATTCTTTTCTTCCTGCCATTTTTTATCATTTCAATTCCAACAGCCTTTTTATTCTCTATTATTATCTGTAATATCAATGTCATTTTGTCTTCAAACTTATCATGAAATCTTTATATCTCATACCTGCCAACTTTTCAAAATACCCATGGGGGTTTTGCCTGCAAGATGGCTCTTATAGTCCTACGAAACCTTAAAGAGGGCCTTCAAATGTATTTTTATGTTGGTTTTTTTATTCGCTTCTTCATACTTTTGAAAGCCTATAACATTGTAAAATTAACTGTTTTGTTTAAAATTATGGACAAAATTGCTCTTTCAAAATTTCCATTTGGGAGCTTTCATGGGGGAAATCCCCCTCAAATAGTAACAGTTGGCAGATATGATATCTTTTTATGTGTATTATAAGTAAGTGTTTTGGTCAAAAGATTCAATTAAATAACTGTTTATTAATCAAAGTGAGGATCATTAAGACAACATTGCTTATGTCAGCTTGTACTAGATTTCTTCTGCTAACCTAATTGACCCAAGAAAAATTTAGGTACCTCCCCTTAACTCTAGTTTTAGTCCTCTAAATCACACCACCCATTTTACCTTAGTAACGATAGAATTAACACTAATATGTAAATTCTCTCTCTCCATGACCGGTCTGAGATAGGCCTTAGCAGTACTCCACCTCTGGCCATTCTTAATGGATGCCTGCATCTTACAAAATCCTAAAAAAAGAATTATATTTTAGAATGAATAATTATAAAAAAAAATGACTTTTCATAAACTAAATGGTCAAAGGTTAGATACATCTGATGCCTCAAGGTCCATAATTCTGCCCCATTTCAAAATTGCCAAAATCTTTAAACAAAAGACTATCAGTTTAAATCTTATCTTAATTTTCAGTGACCATTTTTCCATACAACTGAGTTTGAAACAAGGTTCAACTGTAGAGTCATGTGTCTAACAAATCTAAAATCTTCACAGGGTTAGTTTATAATGGTTTAACTGTATTTGCTGAAATAAGAATCTAAAGTTTTATATTTAAAAAAAAAATATTAATTATTACCAATCATATCTTTGCCATTACAATCCACAGTTTTATAGCCTGCTTCTTCTGATGCTGCCATGTAAATGTCTCTTAACTCTGTCACATGACTTTCTGATACAGTTTGGTAGCCTCCCTTACCATGGTAACCTGTGAACACATCATTACAATTATCATACTACTCATTGATACAGTTGTAGACCTGTCACATAACAATGTCCATCTGATGTTGTCGTTTGTTGATGTGGTTCATAAGTTTTCTTGTTTCTTGTTTCTTTTAAATAGATTTGACTGTTGGTTTCCCGTTTGAATGGTTTTACACTACACATTTTGGGGCTCTTTATAGCTTGCTATTTGGTGTGAGCCAAGGCTTTGTGTGGAAGGCTGTACTTTGACCTATAATGGTTTACTTTTATAAATTGTTATTTGGATGGAGATTTGTCTCATTGGCACTCATACCACATCTTCCTATATCTATATAAATCCTTGAAATTGCATAATTTATATAGAAGGCATAATGAAACTATGAATTTGTGATTTTATTCCTTGGACCAATCCTACAAAATTATTGAGAAACCATAATTAGTGGAAGAGAATTCCCACAAATTCATTTTGTTTTATTCACCTGATTCAGCATATTCCTCCATTTGGAAGTCCTCTGCTTTTATAAAATATGGTAAAACATCTTTATAACTCCATCCAGTACACCCTTCTGTTTCCCACTGATCGAAGTCATGGCGACTACCTCTGACATAGACCATGTTGTTAAGGTTACTAGTTCCTCCAAGTACTTTCCCTCTTGGCCAGTATGACCTCTAACATTATATATTAAAAATTATGTTAGTTTATTCATACTCTTGGCCAGTATGACCTTTTGACATTATATATTAATCATTATGTTAATTTATTCATACTGAATTAAACTTTGAATGGTATGCAAATCTTAATTTCTAGCAGCCACTGATAAATTGGCCCTTCCACCAATTCCACATTTCATGTAAGATTATATTGTCTTTCACTAATTTCCTTAGTCTAAGTATTATTTGGAACTTATCATAATGCTGCTACTATTAAGGTGCTAGGGGAATAATTTTGATGATTTAGAATAAAATCCAGTATCAGATTTAATTCCCTTCACCAATTCAATATATATGATATTTAGATTCTGGTTTTAGAGCAAAGTTTTTAGGTTAGATAAGAAGCGAACTTTCGTCTCTCTGGTAGAGAGTTGTCTTATAGGTGATCATATTACATCTTCTTTTTCTTATATCAGGTGGACTGAATAAATCTTTATGCATCTTTGGACTGACCTGAGTGGTAATATTTTGAGTCAAGACATTCATATGAGTTCAGGATTGACTTGTTTTTAGTGAGAACACTGTTGGTATAAATCTTCTTGTCAATCAATTTAACCATTTTTGTGAAGAAATTTTTGTATTTTTACCATTGCTACTTGTCAAGTCAGTTTTGCTCATATCTTGCCTTCTTTTGGTTTATCTAAGTGTTTGCATGCCCTGTGCTACATCTCTTTGTGCTTATAAGTATGATTCCCGAAGAATTTCCTCCAGAAATATTATATTAAGAACAATACTATAATACTGGGGATTCTTTTATTTTTGTGGGTATCAATTTTCGTGGATTAAGGAAAACCAGCATTTTCATGGTTATTTGAGTTCATGGTTTTCCCAATCTCTGCATACAAAGCCTATAGAAAATGAGTAATTCATTGAACATTTGAATTCATGGTTCACCTGTAACCCACAAAAACCACGAACATTGGGATCCAACAAATAATGATGAATAAACAATAAAAGTTCTGTTTAGCAAAAATATTTTATGACCTTTTTTCATTCTGAGCAAATATTGTAATATTTCTTCCAGTGGCAGTAATATTTCAGTTTTGAGTTTTCCTTGGAGTTCTGTATTTTTTTTATTTTGATTTTTACATAATTTTTTTTAAATGGATTTAATATTATTATGTATTTTTTTTTGGTTATTGATGTGCTTATGCTTAGTTTGTGAAGCATATATTTTTGTCTTTAAGTTATCATACTCCAAGTCAAGTTACCTTTTCTCTCATGCTCTGTGAAGCATAGTTTTGTCTCTAAGTTATCATACTCCAAGTCTAGTTACCTTTTCTCTCATGCTCTGTGAAGCATATTTTTGTCTTTAAGTTATCATACTCCAAGTATAGTTACCTTTTCTCTCATGCTCTGTGAAGCATATTTTTGTCTTTAAGTTATCATACTCCAAGTCAAGTTACCTTTTCTCTCATGCTCTGTGAAGCATATTTTTGTCTTTTAGTTATCATACTCCAAGTCAAGTTACCTTTTCTCTCATGCTCTGTGAAGCATATTTTTGTCTTTACGTTATCATACCCCAAGTCTAGTTACCTTTTCTCTCATGCTCTGTGAAGCATATTTTTGTCTTTAAGTTATCATACTCCAAGTATAGTTACCTTTTCTCTCATGCTCTGTGAAGCATATTTTTGTCTTTAAGTTATCATACTCCAAGTCAAGTTACCTTTTCTATCATGTTCTGTGAAGCATATTTTTATCTTTAAGTTATCATACCCCAAGTCAAGTTACCTTTTCTCTCATGCTCTGTGAAGCATATTTTTGTCTTTAAGTTATCATACTCCAAGTCTAGTTACCTTTTCTCTCATGCTCTGTGAAGCATATTTTTGTCTTTACGTTATCATACTCCAAGTCTAGTTACCTTTTCTCTCATGCTCTGTGAAGCATATTTTTGTCTTTACGTTATCATACTCCAAGTCTAGTTACCTTTTCTCTCATGCTCTGTGAAGCATATTTTTGTCTTTAAGTTATCATACCCCAAGTCAAGTTACCTTTTCTCTCATGCTCTGTGAAGCATATTTTTGTCTTTAAGTTATCATACTCCAAGTCTAGTTACCTTTTCTATCATGCTCTGTGAAGCATATTTTTGTCTTTAAGTTATAATACTCCAAGTCTAGTTACCTTTTCTCTCATGCTCTGTGAAGCATATTTTTGTCTTTAAGTTATCATACTCCAAGTCAAGTTACCTTTTCTATCATGTTCTGTGAAGCATATTTTTGTCTTTACGTTATCATACTCCAAGTCTAGTTACCTTTTCTCTCATGCTCTGTGAAGCATATTTTTGTCTTTAAGTTATCATACTCCAAGTCAAGTTACCTTTTCTATCATGCTCTGTGAAGCATACTTTTGAGGTTCTGTATAATACTCCCAATCATGATCACTCCTCTGGAGGGCAACAAATCCTGCTGGGATTTCAAACTCTAGAATTCCTAATTCAGAACCACCTGCTTCTATTAATAGAACCAATTTATCTTTGTCTTCTGACAGGCGATTGGCTACCACTGCTCCTGCAGAACCTGCTCCAACTGAAACAAAATGATCATGAAATTAAGGAAAACACAACAATCACTGGCAAAGGGTCACAATCTGGCCCTCTCCTATCCATACCAAATCATACTCCTAAACAATATACATTATATAAGACGAGTAAGCTCATACACTTATCTAAACAATTTTAGATTTTATTGGAACAATTTCTTGTTGATAATATGTATTCATTCATGATAGTTCAAGTTATTGGAGAGGGTAAAATTTACTCAAATAATAAGGTAATGTGGTACAATCTGTTTTTCAAAATATTTTATGAAAATATCCTAGAAAAAATATTCCAAACAGACAATTATGCTACAAGAAATAAAACATACATGACATACAAATTATGTAAACCTGTGATTTAACAAATATTTAGACAACTGGTTAGAACTGGTTTATTTTTACTGGGGTACATGAACAATAAGATAGAATAGACCTTTGGTTTTTCTGCTTGAATGGTTTTACACTAGTAATTTTTAAGGGCCCTTATAGTTTGCTGTTCGGTGTGATCAACAGCCTGTGTTGATGACTTTTCTTTGACCTATAATGGTTTACTTTTATAAATTATGACTGGGATGGGGAGTTGTCTCATTGGCACTCATACCACATCTTCTTATATGTATGATAAAAGAACTCGCCAACAATATAGTCATATGTTGAGTTGAGAGGTCGACTGAGGTAGATATCTGATGGCTTGTTGAAGTAGAAATAACCGGCAATGACAGCTATAGCCAACACAGCTATAGGCATCCATGAAAAACACATATTGAACACGGCCTCTCTGAAATACACTTAGGTGGGTATCTACAATAGAAGAGAAGCGTTTCATCATGTTCATTGGCAGTTGCAATGGGAGCATTTAAGGTTCAATAACCTGGCAAAGTTTATGTTTTGTTCCTGCAATTAAGAATAAAAAAGTTATAAAGATGTGCAATATTTTCTGATTGATATAGCCATTGCTATTTTGGAAAATTCCCCTTGTAAGCATGATATAATTGTTTAATTCCATCGATGTTCTTTGTTTCCATCTTGACCTCAGGAATTTGATTATAATCAGTTTTTGCTTGACTGCATAATTTTTGGATATACTGCATTGGCTGTATAATAATTTCTGATGAATAGTCACTGACCCTGTATATCTCCATATTTATGACGTTGACAATGCATTTCTCAGAATTTTTACGTCATTCGCTCCAAATTCAATAATGATGTCTTATTATCCTAAATATTTCATTTGGAACATTTGTAGAAGTTGTGGTACGTAACAATAACCATAAATTTGTTCTTATTGAAAATAATAGAAATAATTCATTGGGTTATTTTTTAGACTTGGTATGCCTCATCTGCAATGGTTTTTGCTAGCTTGAAAAAATTTATAATGCCTTTTGGTAATTTAATGTTAAGGAATTAATTCTGTCATGCCATGCTCTATGCTCATTTTAACATGGGCAGGCATTCTATTTGTCCATATCTTAATACAGAGCATGAGCGAGGTATTAAATGTTTTTAAAATATTTTTACTATATAACAGCTTTGATAATAGTTTGGTTTGACTGTACATTTTCACTCCTGTTCTCTTACTATGAAAATAAAATAAGTTCTGATCTCCATTACTGTACATTTCATTTACCTGTGTACATTATTCTATTTGGTGGCATTTTGTTCAAGGTTCAAACCATTACATGTCGGCATTTTGTTCAAGGTTCAAACCATTACATGGCGGCATTTTGTTCAAAGTTATGGTCAGTGATGGTTGTCTTTCTGGAATTGTTTATTATCTCACTCCCTTATTTTATTGATTTTACATTTACATTGTGTCATAAATCAAATTTATTCATTCAGTGTATATTCACTTGTTTGTGTTCATATGTCTTTTGATTGAGTTCAGCCATTTCAATTGATATTTTATAGTGTGTCTTTCTGTGTTGTGATGCTACACTATTGCTTCAGGTAAGGGTGAAGGTTGGTACCTTTTAAAACGTTGAAACACGCTGTATTTTTTTGCACCTGTCCTAAGTGAGGAATCTGATGTTCAGTGGTTGTCGTTTGTTGATGTGGTTCATAAATGTTTCTCGTTTCTCGTTTTATATAGATTAGACCATTTGAATGGTTTTACACTAGTCATTTTTGGGACCCTATATAACTTGCTGTTTAGTGTGAGCCAAGGCTCCGTAATAATTAATTTGTTGATGTAAAAAGTTACCTATTATATGTGATAGCCTGTTATTTTATGTATTTTGTATATTTTTATATTCTTAGTAATTGATATTAGTACATATTTGAATAAAGTTATATTATTAGCTTATTAATTACATTCTGTAATTAAGGATTAGTATTATGTGTTATTCTATTTTAACTTATTGACATGGACTATTGACGGACGAATTCTATTCTTATGGTTTGGTTAAGTCGGATTTCACTGTAGTTATTACTTTATTTTCACGGTTGATTTGAGCGCTTTCGGACATTTCTTCTATTGGTCAGTACTTTTGGCGGTTTAATTCTTTTGTTCTATATCTTATGGGAAGACATCTTGTGGTCAACACCTATATTTACCGGCCTGCAAATTAACAACTTTATAAATTAATCTATAACAATTCTGTGATTTGGAGTTTCATAAATAAGGTCAGTCCTATATCTTGCTTTATTAACTTTGCAATAACTGTCCTATAGTTCATATTTTACACGTATGCATGTTAAGATTGAATGTCGAGAACGAGAGCTAAATTTCATAACAAAAGAGAACGTAAATATATATTAAAACATCAGAAGAGTTGAATTTTACGATCATATAAAATAATACTTCAATAACCTATTAAATCTGGTATAATGATTTGAAGATAAAGTTTACATATAAATTGAATGAATGCGAGTGTCGAGTGGACCGAAAGAATGTTGTAATGTTTAAAGGTTAATCGAATTAAAGTAAATCGATATAAGAACTAAAAATAGATATCTAGGTTGATATTGATTTTACTATAAACAATAAACATTGCTTAACAAAGATTTATAATAATCATTTTTGTTATACAGGTATATTTAAACCTTACTGTATTAAAGATGTAGTGAGTAATATGGTTTATATGGAAATGTGCCACTTGCACGATATGCGAGGTAAGCTAAGTGTATCTGTATTCTTGTTTCGCTTAGCTTTAGTTTTTAATATTTGCTTTGCTTTTATTGTTACTTTTTGTGATTAGTTGCTTTTTGATTTAACAAGCATGCAGCTTACGTTTTGTGTAGTTTAGATTATCAACACAAGTATTATTCAATAGACTTTGGTATGAGACAGCATATGAGAACATGTAATACAATAACTTAAAGTCGAATTGGTATAATTGTAATTGAGACAAGTAATTGCTATGGTATCCACATTATATATTTTTGTGATCAAATACATATGTATGCAGCTAATAAGTTTGCATGATAATGAATAACGAACATTAGTTTTAATTATTATTACTTAGTAAACAGATTTATCTTTCTGTAATTTATAAGTACATTTATATTTTACAGGGCTTTATTTACATTACCATTATTGAACTTCGTTAGTCTGAAATAAAAGTTACAGAACCCTATTCAGAAGTTTAGTTATCATTTACTAAAAGCCTCAAGAAAACGGCTTTTACATTGGCGCCCAACGTATTTGGAAGCTTTCATCAGCGACGAAGTAGAAACCAGGAATATATTCCGAATTTTGACAACGACAGTGAATCCGTACGGAAAAACTTCATGCGCATTACCGGAAACTGATCAGTGACTTATATCAACATAACCGGTTCATGAACTAGGACGACAGAGAACACATTTTTCGTTGGATTCATCTTGATCAACAAACATTATTGCTGGATTTATTGAACATATTGATATTATAGTAAGTTCATATATACTTATACTTAATTGCCTGATAATATACATTGTATATATATATTTGTGTAGCATTTATCGTATTCAAAGACTTTGAAATAATTGAAATTGGTGTTGAAAAAATTTGTCCAATTTTTATTTTGTAAATATTACACGCCGATAAGCGTTAATATTACTGACACTGAGTTAACATACAACTCGATTGAATACAAGCATAGCAGTTGACTGTCACTGAGATTTAATTCATATTTAGACATCCACATTTGTACTTTGTACTTTGTTTATTTGTTTGTTGATACTTGACCCCCCTAAAAGACCACACCCATAAGCATAAGGTCAAGGTCAACCGGAAGTACACTTGATTAAGCAGTCTAGACATACACCACATGTAAACAAGCACATTTATTTATGCAAAGAGAGTGACATACATTTAGAATTGGTATTTTGCATTGAATATAAGACACATTGATTGTGTTTGAAATATTTATGTCAAATTAAAGCAAAACCACACTTTGTTAATTTACGCATACACTTTGATAAGCGACTTTGTTTGACACACACACATACACACATAGGGTTCTTTGGTATTGATACATCCATTTAGACTTTGTGAATTTTGGTTGTTGTGTATATATAATATTTATTTTGTGTGCGACTTTGTTTATTATCATTGTCATTTGTGTTATATGTTGATTGTGTGTGCATAGTCTTATATAGTATATAGTTGTTTACATGTATTAGTGTTGTATGTTGTACATTGTGTTGTGTTGATTGTAAAAATATTTGTTGGTGCATTTAAAATTTCAGATTTAATTTAAAATTTAATTTTCAGTTTAGTTTAAAAATTTAAAAATTCAATTTTCAATTTAATTTATAAATATCAGATAAAGTTATTATACAAGTTAAACATTTAAATAGTCATTTAATATAAAAAGTTAAAATTTGTACGCATAGTAGTTAAACTTGTTTGAGAGTTAAGTTGCATGTTCCTTTATAACAGGTAGTACTTTAACAACTGCACCGCCTATCCCTATTCCTAAACCTTACCTATTGCATGTAATACACATACATCCATTTCAGCTTTCCCATATTTTTTTTCTTTCTTTTCTTGATTCTCTAGGTTATATTTTTCTAGATAGGATAGTTCTTAGGATTTTGATTCTGATTTAAGTTGACACTTGAGACTTAGACTTACATTGACAATTTGATTTGATATTTAGTACAGAGTAAGTATTGTTGTTCCATAGTTTTAGATAGTGAACGTAAAAGATTCACATATCTATTCCACATTGTTTTAGGTAGAAGCAGATTATTTATATTATTTGGTAGGTACATTTGAGAAATTGTTCATATATACATATAGTTTATTTCGACACACTGATATGGCTACCAATGGAACTGAGGAGAATGGCACTACTGATCAACCTACTACACCATTAGTTGAAAGTCCACCACCTGCACTTAAGGATATCATGGAAGCATTTGCCAAAACAGGAACCAAACCAAAGGCTGATACACCTGAGGACCTAACAAAATGGATGATAGACTACCTGAAATCTACTGGGGCCATCAAGTTAGAACATGTCAATCCAGACATTGTATTACCACCTCCACCTAAGCCACCACCAAGGGAGAAATCTAGCAAAGTAGTCATGACACACCCACCAAGGATTTCCAATTTTTCTGGAAATGAACCGAAGTCAGGAGACACCACCTATGAGTTATGGAAGCAGGAAGTAAAGTTATTGATGAAGCAGTCATATGAGAAGGAAGCCATCTTGAATGCTGTTCGGAGATCACTCCGAGGGGAAGCTGGATATGCAGCTATGCGACTGGATTTAGATGCATCAGTTGAAGAAGTCATTCATAAGCTAGACTCTATTTATGGGAATGTTGACAAGAAGGAGGAACTTTTAGCAGAGTTTTATGGATCACGCCAAAAAGAAGATGAGACTGTTACCAGCTGGAGTTGCCGTCTAGAATCACTCATGGGACAGGCAGTAGAGAGAGGTATTGTGGGAAGACAAGATGTGGATGGTATGCTTCACTCCATGCTGTGGACTGGTTTGAGAACATCACTCAAGGACATCTCAGGACACAAGTATGATACCATCAAGGAATTTGATTCACTGAGAGTTGCACTTCGTCAAATTGAGAATGATCACATGCACAGAGAGGTATTAACCAAGTCTTCCAAGCCACAAACCAGTAAAGCAGCAATTGAACAATCAGATGCTGAGGATATCAAAGGAATGATCCAGCAGATGACAACTAGAATGGACCGTTATGAAAAGAAACTGGAAAAACAAGAACCTACACAGCAACAACAACCTCCATGGCAACAACAACAACAACCTCCTTGGCAACAACAATCTACATGGCAACAACAACAACAACCTCCTTGGCAACAACAATCTACATGGCAACAACATCAGCAACCCAGATGGCAACAACAGAGAGGTAGAGGCAGAGGTAGAGGACAACAACAGACACATGATGAACCACAATGTTGGAGATGTGGACAAACTGGACACTATAAAAGAGGTTGTGGTGTAAGAATGGATCACAGCAGGCAGGATTTAAACGGCAAGAAGCCTATGTAGGGGGAGCGTCCATAGGCTTATGCAGAAGTAGTGTTCCCAAAACAAGTCATGTTAAATTACCACCAGGATTATTTGGCAAACCAACAGAAATTAAAGTTAGTATTGAGGGATTAGAAACACCTGCACTTCTTGATACTGGTTCCACCGTCTCAACTATAAGCGAATCTTTTTACAGGGAACATTTAACAATACCATTGAACAACATAACAACACTACTAGACATTGAATGTGCTGATGGCCAGAAACTACCATACTTAGGCTACATAGAAGCAGATCTACGAATACCAGGTTATAAACAGACACATTCATCTATCCTGTTAGTTACACCAGACAGTCGATATAATCAGCAAGTACCATTACTACTAGGAACTAACACTCTGTCATACTTCATGGAATCTCTCAAGAAGGACTTTGGAGAAAGATTTTTACAGACTAGTAAGCTGACTACACCCTGGTATCTCACATTTAGATGTATATTACTACAAGAACATGAACTAAAGAGAAACAACAACATATTAGGTCTTATAAAGAATGCTGAAGTTAAAAAGATCATTGTACCACCGAACACGACCATCACATTGTCTGGATATGTTGACAAGGAAATACCATACCATACTACATCAGCTATGCTCCATCCTTGCAACTTAGCCAAAGATTCGGAAGACTTTGATGTTGAACCATCATTGATTACTTACCAACACCAACAGAATGGGACAGTAGCTGTTACCATAGAGAATTTGACAACGAGAACACTGAGTATACCACCGAAGGCAATAGTATGTGAATTACAACCAGTTCAACTAGAACCTACACCAAGTATACCATCTGAAGAGGAAATTACTGACATCATGGAGAAGATTAAGATAACACAGAGCACTTTAACAGATGAACAACTAGATACAGGAGTTAAACTTCTACGCTCATACATGGACATATTCTCCAAGACTGATGAAGACGTAGGACGTACTGATATTGTCAAACATCGCATCGATATGACAGATGATCGACCTTTTAAGCAGCGATACAGAAGAATTCCTCCATCAGCATATGAAGAAGTAAGAGATCATCTTCGACAACTCACACATGCAGGGATCATTAGACCATCTAAGAGTCCATTCGCCTCCAATGTAGTTCTTGCTAGAAAGAAGGACAACACTCTACGCCTATGTGTTGATTATCGTCAGCTCAACAATAGGACGAAAAAGGATAGCTATAGTCTACCAAGGATTGAAGACCTGCTTGACTGTCTCTCCGGAAGTACCTTTTTCAGTGTCGTTGATATGAAGTCCGGGTATCACCAGGTGGAGCTGTACGAACCACACAAGGAAAGAACTGCATTCACAGTTGGACCTTTAGGTTTTTATGAGTACAATAGAATGCCATTTGGACTCACCAACAGTCCAGCCACATACCAAAGACTCATGGAAGACTGTCTAGCTGATTACCATCTAAGAATATGCTGCGTGTTCATTGATGATGTGATTATCTTTGGAAAGAATTATGAGGAACATCTTAACAACTTGCAACTGGTAATGGACCGCATCAGAAAGGCGAACCTGAAGTTGGCACCCAAGAAATGTTCGTTCTTTCAACGAAAGGTAAAGTTCCTAGGACATATTGTTTCAGCAGATGGAGTGGAAGTAGATCCAGAAAAGACCGAGAAAGTCATGGCTTGGCCTACACCAACATCACCTGAAGATGTTCGACGTTTCTTGGGATTGGCTGGGTACTACAGACGTTTCATAAAGAACTTCAGCAAGATCAGCAGACCATTGACAGAGTTGATGCCAATTCCATCGGGTAGGAAAGGACAGAAGAAGAAGAAACAACCACAGAAGGAATGGCATTGGGGAGAACAACAGGACCAGGCCTTCAGTAAACTGAAAGAACTCCTTACGTCAGCTCCGATACTGAGTTATCCTGACAACAGTTTACAGTATGTACTTCACACCGATGCGTCTGGATTTGGACTTGGTGCTGTACTTTACCAGGAACAGCATGGAGAAAAACACGTTATCTGTTATGCTAGTAGAGGACTTACGAAAGCTGAGAGGAATTATCCGGCTCACAAGATGGAGTTCCTTGCGTTAAAGTGGGCGATAACAGACAAGTTCAAGGATTACTTGTATGGACCGGCACATTTTACAGTGATGACCGACAACAATCCTTTGACGTATGTCCTCACTACTGCCAAACTGGATGCCACAGGACACAGATGGTTGGCTGATCTTGCAACTTACAACTTTGATATCAAGTACCGTCCAGGGAGAAACAACTCTGATGCTGATTCCTTAAGCAGACTTCCCAGGGATATGATAGAGATCAACACCGACACTATCAGAACCATCTGTAATTCCGTAACATCAGTACCTTATGCCGAGTGTTTAGCAGTCAATCCAGATATGCTACAAGATGACATAGATCTGAATGGAACATCAACATCAGATATCATAGACTGGAAGAGAGCTCAAAGACAAGACACAGTTGTTAGTCACTGGATTGATATGATACAGAAAGACCAGAAACCAGAGAAAGGAGACGCCATATTCAAGAGGCAGTACCATCATCTGAAGATCATAGATGGAGTATTATATCGTGAAGTTACTATCAACGATGAAGTTAAACAACAGCTAGTACTTCCAGCAGCTCATATTACTACAACACTCCAGGCATTACACAACGACATGGGACACCCTGGCAAAGACCGTACTTTGTCATTAGTGAGAGACAGATTTTACTGGCCTGGTATAGCCAAGGATGTTACAGAGTGGATAGCGCATTGTGGAAGGTGCATTAGGAGAAAGACACTTCCAAACCAGAGAGCTCCGCTGGTAAGTATTGAGACAACAACACCACTACAGCTAGTTTGTATGGACTACCTTACGTTAGAACCATCTAAAGGAGGTCAACAACACATCCTGGTCATAACAGATCACTTTACCAGATTCACTCAAGCCATTCCCACTAAGAACCAAACTGCAAAAACAACAGCTGAAGCCTTTTATCAGCACTTCATAGTACATTATGGAACACCCGACCGTATACACTCTGACCAAGGGGCTAACTTCGAATCAAAGATCATAAAGGAGTTATGCAGTCTAACAGGAATGACCAAGTCACGTACCACCAGTTATCATCCGATGGGCAACGGAATGTGCGAAAGGTTCAACCGAACACTACTTAACATGCTAGGAACACTCCAACCAGACAAGAAGAGGAACTGGAAAGCCTATGTAGGACCACTTGTCCATGCCTACAATTGTACTAAGCATGAGTCTACAGGATTCGCACCATACTACCTCATGTTTGGAAGAGATCCTAGACTTCCAGTGGATGTAGCATTTGGCATACGAAAAGATACAGGATCCAATTACATCAAGGACCTTAGAGAACGGTTGGAAGTTGCTCATAACTTGGCTACGGAAACATCTAAGAAAGCACAACTGAGACAGAAGAAGAACTATGACACCAAAGTAAAGGGAGGTACAATCAAGATAGGAGATTTAGTCTTGGTGAAAATAGTGGCATTTGAAGGCAAACACAAGCTGTCAGACAAGTGGGAACAAGACTCTTACGTTGTACTGGAACAACCGAATCTGGAGATACCAGTCTTCACAGTGAGGAAGGAGAGTGGAGAAGGACGTAAAAGGAACCTCCACAGAAACTTGCTGTTGCCAGTGGGTCATCTGGTAGAACCAACTAGACCAGTACCAAAACTCAGAAAACCATCTAAGAAAGAACCACCGAAACCAGCACCTAGAGTATTAAGGAAACCGACCATTGATTATCCGGAGTCATCTGATGAGGATATTATAGATGTATTGTTGGAACCATTTGTTGAGGATGACAGTGATTCAACCGTCACTTCAGATATCATTCAGCCAGTGGTGAATCCAACAAGCGACGTGGAAATAGAAGATGAATCTGAATCTGAAGGGGACGCCCACTCTCATGACACCAATGGGACAGATTCGGATATCGGCGACAGAAGGCCTTCACCAGAGGTGACAAGTGACAATCAGGAGGATAGTTCTGACAGTTCGTCATCGTCGTCACCTGTTAGTATTCGTCGGTCGACCAGAGCAAGGAAAGCACCTGCGTGGATGACGTCGGGGAAATACGAGCTTTCGAAGAGTGCAAGTCATACCACCACTACAGATTGGTTTCAGAGGGTTCAATGCCTAACATCTTTAGCGGACACTCATCTATTTCATGGAAAACAGGCAGAAGCAGCACAGGCTATTATTGACGTCATTACAACAGCAACCACAGACAGGAAATGACGGGACGTCATTTCACGGCTGGGGGGAGTATGTGATAGCCTGTTATTTTATGTATTTTGTATATTTTTATATTCTTAGTAATTGATATTAGTACATATTTGAATAAAGTTATATTATTAGCTTATTAATTACATTCTGTAATTAAGGATTAGTATTATGTGTTATTCTATTTTAACTTATTGACATGGACTATTGACGGACGAATTCTATTCTTATGGTTTGGTTAAGTCGGATTTCACTGTAGTTATTACTTTATTTTCACGGTTGATTTGAGCGCTTTCGGACATTTCTTCTATTGGTCAGTACTTTTGGCGGTTTAATTCTTTTGTTCTATATCTTATGGGAAGACATCTTGTGGTCAACACCTATATTTACCGGCCTGCAAATTAACAACTTTATAAATTAATCTATAACAATTCTGTGATTTGGAGTTTCATAAATAAGGTCAGTCCTATATCTTGCTTTATTAACTTTGCAATAACTGTCCTATAGTTCATATTTTACACGTATGCATGTTAAGATTGAATGTCGAGAACGAGAGCTAAATTTCATAACAAAAGAGAACGTAAATATATATTAAAACATCAGAAGAGTTGAATTTTACGATCATATAAAATAATACTTCAATAACCTATTAAATCTGGTATAATGATTTGAAGATAAAGTTTACATATAAATTGAATGAATGCGAGTGTCGAGTGGACCGAAAGAATGTTGTAATGTTTAAAGGTTAATCGAATTAAAGTAAATCGATATAAGAACTAAAAATAGATATCTAGGTTGATATTGATTTTACTATAAACAATAAACATTGCTTAACAAAGATTTATAATAATCATTTTTGTTATACAGGTATATTTAAACCTTACTGTATTAAAGATGTAGTGAGTAATATGGTTTATATGGAAATGTGCCACTTGCACGATATGCGAGGTAAGCTAAGTGTATCTGTATTCTTGTTTCGCTTAGCTTTAGTTTTTAATATTTGCTTTGCTTTTATTGTTACTTTTTGTGATTAGTTGCTTTTTGATTTAACAAGCATGCAGCTTACGTTTTGTGTAGTTTAGATTATCAACACAAGTATTATTCAATAGACTTTGGTATGAGACAGCATATGAGAACATGTAATACAATAACTTAAAGTCGAATTGGTATAATTGTAATTGAGACAAGTAATTGCTATGGTATCCACATTATATATTTTTGTGATCAAATACATATGTATGCAGCTAATAAGTTTGCATGATAATGAATAACGAACATTAGTTTTAATTATTATTACTTAGTAAACAGATTTATCTTTCTGTAATTTATAAGTACATTTATATTTTACAGGGCTTTATTTACATTACCATTATTGAACTTCGTTAGTCTGAAATAAAAGTTACAGAACCCTATTCAGAAGTTTAGTTATCATTTACTAAAAGCCTCAAGAAAACGGCTTTTACATAAACACTCAATAAATCTGTATTCAAAATGCTTCGATCAATATAATTTTCTGCGTGACAACTTGTCCATGAGTCCCAATCAATAAATTTCAAGTTAAAGTCCCAGATTATCAAGATTTAAGTATTCATGTTGAATACATCTCGTTTAAAAAGTCTACCTATAGTTGCACACACATTTAGGTAAGAAGGACTTAAGAAAATTGTACCTTATACAATTGTCAAATTATTTACTACTAAGTTACACCACCATGAATGGTCATACATAGAGTTAAGTTGACCAATAAGAGACACATTTATGTTAGGCACTGGCTACAATGTAACAATAATAAAAATGTCCCAGCGTACATTGAAGTGCACTAATGTAACAATATACCTTATCGCTATTTGTCCGCCATTACTGGATATCACACAGGATCCCGAAAAATTTTGACGTAATAAAACAAAATATCTGACGCCACAATGGAAAAGTGATTGTTGTATGCGTCAAAAGTTCAAGCGGCCGGGTCAGCCGGGATTAACGATAATAAGGTGTAAAACGTAATGTAACTGTAGACACAAATATTATTGTTAAAATTCATAATTGATCGGATCCTTACCCAACCCTATATTCCAGCAATTAGTCTCCAACGAACTATATTTTTTATTTTTTTATTGTTACATTTTCATGTAACCGTAGCCAGTGTTATCATGGTATAATTTCTAATTCTGGCATAAAGCTCTACCATAAAATGAAAATGTTGTGTTAACCAACACTGGCAACACCAAAAGACGCGACGGACGCCAAGTGATGGCAATGTCTTACACTGCTTTATGGACCAAGTGAACAAATGAAAAATCGGTACCTTATTAACCTACAATTTACAACCTTTGATCAATGCTTCGGCTTCGGTCTAGATTTTGACCTCGGTTTTTTCGCAAAAAGGGAGATAATTTGTGTACATTCGGAAGTATCGAGTTCCGAATGCAAAGCCAAAGGCAGCATGGATCACAGAAGTTTGACCACTGCATTGAAAGAATTTTCATCATTGACTTCAAAACCCGAGGACTTTTTAAGGTAATATTCTCGGGTTCTTCAATATATCAGTTTAAATTGTTCTGTTAAATTAACATGGGGCATGTGTGACCTGTGAAAGAGGACGAAATGAAAATAAAAACACCATGATTTGGTTATTCAAAACTACTCTGACGTCAATTACCCAAGCTGTTGTTTAATCATGAGAAATTTCCCAAGATAACTTTTAACAACATTAAGCCAACAATCTTGCAAAGTACTCAACTGCTTAAAAAAAGCATATGAAACAAATAGTAACACTTCTTTTCGATTAAGACATTTCTCACAACGAATTATTAATGATTGGAATAACAGTGTTCTCCCCAGGCTGATATGATGCTGCGGTGCCGCAGCGCCTTCATAATATTTTTGAAGATCCCGCAGCGTCTTAATTGTCCGCTGTCCCTTAATACTTGATAACGCAGCGTGTTAATTTTCACATTTTCTTTATAAATGTTGGTTAAAAATAAAATTGTCAAGTTGCTGATCACCGCTGAGAGGTCGGTCAGTGTTACGCAATAACTGATAATTAGTTTTACCTGAGCCACGCTTATCTCAGCCTTATTGGACTATGTTATCATGTAATAGCGTACATGATCATCAAGAAGATAGATATTTTTAGAAGAAAATTTAAAAAAATAAAAACTTCAGTGCAGAAATTGAAGAAATAGATCGCAAATACATTGTATTTACGCATTGTGTGTGTGATCACTTGACCATTTAAATAACGAATTTTTTCATTGGTCGAGAAGAAGAATCTATTTTAACACGACCAATGAACGTGATGAATACACGTGATAAATTTGAATACACATTGCTAAAGATATTTACGATGAAAATTATGAATGAGAGTATTTGTAATTGAAAAAAATAAAATAAACTTTGATTAAAGATAAAGAGAAGTGATTTATTTTAATATAAGTGAAAAAATGTTACTTGCAAGGTAAATTGTCTCAAACTGTCGTGTTTTTAAAATAAAATGATCATTGAACATCGATTGTAAAATTCCGTTCGTCGGAGATATGTGACAATCAACACGGAATTGCTGCAGCTTCTATATAATGTCACTAGTTGATCATTTCAATGGTCTTAACTTTAAAAAAACTTGCAAAGTTTCATTTATATCTACCTGACAGAGATAGGTTTTAACAATAATACACACGTAATGTAAAACTACGGAAACTTGTCAGCTGTTCATTAACATATTTTTGTTTTAAAAAGTTGTATACCAAATATGATCAAATATCTTAACCATATTCGATTTTATTAATTCTGAATGAACATGTTCTCTGCAAATAACAAAAGGGTGACTTCTAAGCAAAAGGCAGATGATGGAAGTAGAAGTTTTTTTTCAGCCTAATGACTTCTAATGAAAAGGGGAATACACCTTCCTAGCTCTTCACTGTCAGTATAAGCAGATGTCATTGCTTCTCCTAATCCCAACCTAGCTAAAGTTTTAGCAAGTGATAACAGCAAGCACCATGTTTCTGGTTTCAATGACAAGTAACTGACTGAGTTTTCATGGCTTACAAATGTTAAAGGGGGTATAAGCAAAAGTTATTGTGAGAGGGGGTTTTCAACCCTAAAGAGGATAAAGACAAAATTGAGGAACAGACTGTTCAACAAAATAACACTATCTTGAAACATTATCCCTAGAAGGAGCAGAGCTAGAGTACAGAGATGAATATTTATAACACAAAGCATTATAATTCATATTGCATATCATGGATTAATGACTGATTGCTTCAGATCACAAAAGTTCACTCTAATAAAACCAGGCAGTTTAATGTATCGGGTGTTTTCCTATTGTAATAATAAGACCATGTGATCTAACTGATAACCCGAAAAACGTAATTAACAATTATTCATGATATATTTTTTTTATAAACAACTTTAAATTTGTGAAATTTGGCTAGTACAGACGAGATTTAACTCTAAAAATAATCTCATTAAGTTTAGCTTGCTATTATTTCGATTGAAGAACCCCAAAGACTTTTTAGGAATATAGTGTTTGTCTCCCTTAACTATCCTTGTCATTTTTGGAAAATGACGCAGTCATTGTTCCATAACTGCCGACCTGATTTCTCTGCCTACCGCGCTTGGTTTCGTATTTACTAATTTCAATACAAACTGGAATGTGCTTTTGTTATCATTAATATGCATGAGCATTGTGTAGTAATTAGCCAGGAACCAGTTTACAAACTAACTGGTTTCTGTTTGTATTCCACTACAGTCGAACAAAGTGTTGTAGTTTGACAGAAACCAGTCCAGAATTTTGTAAACTACAAAACGTAATCGGTTATTATCATTCCGTTTTGGTGTTTCATACCGACTTATATGGTTTGAATAAGCTTAAGACCCTTCAAACATTAATGTGATAGGTATATTAAAGACTGTTTTACAAAAGGATGAAACTGTTTTGCTTTAAAAGTCGTACTATAGTGATATATGTTATGTACGGATTTCCACTCTCACCGGTTAATTTCTTCTTTTACACGTGCTTTTGAAACTTCCTGTTTAAACATCGCAAGTTTTAAAATTGTTTTTTGAGTGAATTAAACTTATTTTAACAATCACGAAGCGTTCGGGAATCATTTCAAGCAGTTTCTTCTTCTCTTTGATGATGGAAAATAGGTTTTCTCAAGAAAATACCGCAAACGATCGCAGAGGAATTGAAACGTACAAGTCAAGTCGGCACCTGGTTAAATTGGCATCTAGTCAAATCGGCACCTATTTGACGTCAATTCGGCTTCCAATAATATTTATTATAATATTTTCTATTCAATTAATTAATAACTGTTACCAAGTACATAATGAATATTAGGTAAACAACGAAACCAAAGTGAATATGTTGTTGTGTATAAAAGTAAACAACGAAGCTATTGTTTTAACCATTAGACAATTATTAAAATTAAATGGAAAACTATGAGTCCCTTTCAATAAATCAAACTTTCATGCCAAATAATTAGCAAATTTAATGTGTTTTTTTTTCAGTAATGTTTAAACAGCATTAAACAAACAATCCTGTAAAAGACTCAACTGGTTAAATAATGCATAAAAATATCCAATATCTCATGTATTAGTCCAAATAATAATGACGTCTGACAAGGCTATTTTATTTTTTTCTGGGACGCCTTCCTAAGACGTTCGTAGGAAGGCTTCCTAAGAAGGCGTCCCAGAAAAAAATTAACATAGCCTTGTGGTCATAGGAAGGTGTCCCAGAATAAAATTTAAAAAGCCTTGCCAGACGTAATAATTATTTGGACTACTCATATATATCATTAAAAATACACCAAAAAATTCATGTAGTTGAGAAAAATAAATACATACAAAATGTACATGAACATCCAAAAAAGTGCAAGTTAGTATTAACTCTTTTTGCTTTAAAAATTTACAACTGCATTTAAGTATTGAATGCTTTTTTTTTGTAAATTCATTGAGGTGTAAAAGCGTTGACCTAAGTACTTTTTGTATGAAGCGCGTAAGCGTAAGCGCTTCATTCTAAAAATGTGCACATGGTCAACGCTTTTGCAACCCTATGAGGTTACAAAAAGAAACATTCAATACTTATAATTACTTTTTTTAGCTAGGATCATGAAAACACGAATTTTATAACTTTTTTATTCAATTCATCTGTGCACTTTATTGTGGGACCACGTGTTATCATGAATGAAAAGTTTTATTGAGTGATGCAATTGCTTGAGGAATAACATGTGATGTGCAGTTAGCCAATCAGAATAAAGTATTATAATGAAACATATATCAAATGTAATTATAACAAAATACATTACGTTGTAAGAGTTATCTCCCCAAACACTGTTTTTCTTGTGGCCACCTCTCCTTCGTAACCATAAAAGATTTTATTTTACCAAATTGCTCGTTACATATTTAGGATAAGAATATTCGTTTGAACCATAGCCATATGAGAGTTATTCCCCCTTTTTCATTTGATTCAAGCGATATGCATTTTCAACTGGTAAACCATAACTGATAGAGACCTAGGGTCTTCATGAGGTCATTGGTACTAAAAATGAAAATGAGGTCAATGTCAAAGGTCAAGGTCATATTATAAATTTTGATTTTGGCTTATTTTCACTTCTTTTCAAATACTGTATGACATTTTGACAAATAATTTTTCATAAATTATTAGTTGCGACATGTCCTTACTTGTATATTTTGGTTGAAAGGCTGCGCATACAATAAAAGGGAGTTTTTGTCCATCTTACATTTAAAATTACGCGTCAAGTGGTAGTACTCATTAACCAAACATATTAAAGACCTAGGATATTTTGATTCAAGGTCCATGGTTTGTGACCTTGAAATTGAGGTCAAGGTCATAGGTTAATAGGACGTCATAAAGCCATAGGAACTAACATTTTAAACTGATTTTTCATATTTCAATATAAAAATAGATCTTTTCTAGTGGAAAGACTTCAATTGTTCTCTGAACAATTTGTTTTTAATTTACTTCATATATTGTGGGAGAAGGGGGTTCAGACTATGTGGTATCAGGTCTGTTTGCGCCCAATACACTTTCGCACCTCGCACGTTCACACCCAAGGTCCGTTCGCACTCTACTCATTCGCGCCCAATTTTAATTCAAATTCAAGTTGAATAATTGGAAAATCATGATTGTTGTTTTAAATTGCTTTGGTGTAAATACTGAATGTATTTATAGCTTGGTATGAGTAAAACATTGAAGATTTTAAAGGAAAAACACAAAAGATAATTGTTTTTAAGCCCTTTGATCTGAAACAACGAAACAATAAAATATAGGAACCAAAATATAGCAATCCACTATTATAACCAAAACATGATAAAATTTATTCAACACACAGAAAAAATATTAGTCAGAATCTCACTTCATTATGAAAGAGGTCAATGAAACAAAGTATAGCAATACACTAACCAAAACATGATTAAGAGTTATTCAACGCTAAATAAAACGTTGACAAAATACCACTTTATTTAGAAAGGATTATTATTATCTTTAACAATACGCTATCCAAAACATGATTAAGATTTATTCAACACAAAAAAAAAATGCTGTCTCATTTTATTTTGAGACAATGACAACAATTATACTTATAAGAAAACACTTGCTAACAGAGTTATTAAACACAAAACCAATTAAGATTAGTTGCGAACATGTAGGGTGTGAAAGTGAAAGGGGGCGAACATGAGTTGGCGCAAACGTGAATGGGCGCGAACGGACCCGGATTCAGCCTATGTACCAGTGAGAAATATAGAAGCCTTTCTACAGTATTTATTTGTACAATTCAGGTAGTCTTGACCTATTCATTTGTCTTAAAAAAAACCAGCCAGTTGGCACCTTCACTTCACACACACACATATACGAATATCAATTGTATGCTTACGAGACATGTTGCATTGTTAAACTAATTACGGTATGTGCTTGCATAAAAACTATCCCAATATTAGAGACAGTGGCGTCATTTTTCCTCAGAGCTTTCAGCTCTTTGATTTGGTCTTTGGCTCGTTTTGACATTTTGTAATCATGACTTCAGCGATTTGTTTTGTGCTACAAATTAATGGTACTCTATACTGTTATTCTTGTCACCGTGATGAAGTTATAATAATACAAGAAATGCAGAGGAAATGCATGAAATGTCCTCTGATACAGAACGTCTGAAATAAGTATGGTATCGACGAAGACCCAAATTTAATGTACAAAAAAACAACCATGGACATGAGCAAGGCAACAGTACCAGTTTAAACATTGTAAACAAAGGTTAACTTAAATATTGTTCGGGTTTGAAGAAGTTATTGTATATTCATTGAAATTGAAATTACAAAATCACAGGAACAATATCCATGATTTTATTTAAAATCATAAGGTAGGTAAATGTACCAACACCTCTTTGCCAAAATATACTAATACTTTTTTTTGTTTACAGAAGTCAATTTAAATGGCCCACTCATTTGACAACATGGCCCATTATTTTTAAAAATGGCCCATTGAATTTATTTTTGAGGGGCCTTGGGCCCATAGGGAAAAAAACCTTCCAGATCACTGATAATCCAGTTACAAAGTTTAACAAGTCGACCACATGCTTTTATTTTGACTTGCGCAATCAGCATCCCCCTTTTTAAGAAGTACAAAATAAGACGTAAAACAGTAATTAGTATTTCATCGCAAATAACTCGAGTACTGCTGTATTGTAACGATAAGATAAAATTACTTTAAAAGTTAAAAAGTAAAACTTTTAATATTTCCTGTAAAGAAATATCGTATCGTAATTCCGAATTCCTTTCATAGTTTACAATCAAATTGATTTGACAGTGTCCATGAAAAATAAGCTCCACATGATTTTTAACCTCCATAACAATTACCCAAAAAAGCAAGAAAACTACATGGGGACCTTCGTGATAGCTATTGGTCATTCTCAACTAAGGGAAAGGGAGGGGGCATGAGGGCTTGGCCTTTGAAGGGTTACAAACGGCAATTATTGAAAATATATATACTTCTATATAGAATTTATAATGAAAATTCAAATAAATATAATTTAAGTAAGCAATGAATTAGCATGTTCACCTATCCTTATGTGGAGGGATGAAATACTTTCAATCGCGCTACACTGTACGGCATAGATACGGTTGATGATGGTGAAAGTTCCTCCATCGTTCAATTTTCATCCATGGAGAGCTGACCCTTGTTATATATTTACAATATATTGATTTCGCTTTCCATATTTGATGAAAACATGCACATACTAGTTTATACATTTAAATTGTACATTTTTTTTTTCAGTTGCAATAATAAGAGTCATGACAGATTTAAGACTTCAACAAAACTTATCTATGATTTTTGTAAGAATTGTGAAAATAATCGTTTACAAGACTTAGCTTTACCAGAATTGATTATCAAACATTTTGACAATGAACAGATTTGGCAAGAGCTGGAGTTACAGAATAGTTCCTTAGTTGACAATCTGTTAGGTAGTGTAGCTGGACTTTTGACCGGGACACAGTCAGTCAATTTTCTAACAAAAGATAATGAAGTCAGAAAAGAAAATGAAAAGACTAAAAAAAAAGACAAAAGATTAGTGAATGATGTTGATGAAGATGAGGCTGATGATACAGATGAAGAAATCGGTAAAATAAAATCCAGATTAGAAGATTCTGACGATGAAGTAGATGAGGGCGATGAATCAGAGGAGGATTTTGATTTTGATGCCATTAACCCTCTTCAAAATGATGAAGATGATGAAAGTGTTGATGAAAAAGATACACATATTGACACAGACTCTGATAGCGATAAAAAGAAGAAAAAGAAAAGTTTTGGTAAAAAATCTGGTAAAGGGAGTATTGTCGATGATCAATTTTTCAAGTTGGCAGAAATGGAGGAGTTCCTGGAACAAGAAGATGCAAAGGAAATTAGACGACAGAAAAGAGAGGAAAAGGGAGATGATAAGGATGAGGACAATTCATCAGAAGATGAAGACATTGACATGTTTGCCGATCTATCTTCAGATGATCAGGTGAGATATAAACTTAAAACTATAGACTCAAACCCTTGTTATAATCAGGTGAGATATAAACTTAAAACTATAGACTCAAACCCTTGTTATAATTCAAGATTACTCATTGTTTATTATAGACTTGAGCTCTATGTTATAAAGTACTACAGATATATAGTTATGATTAAGTTGGAGATCTAGAGAATGACACATCAACCCTACAACACAATAAAGACCCAAATGACATTTTACATTTGCTAAGGTATTTCTATTATTACATTTTTCAGGAGGAAGAAGTTAAATACAAGGACTTTTTTGATCCACCAGATGGTGTAAAATCAGAGAAAAAGGTCAAATTCCAGAACATTAAAAGGTAGGGGTACTTGAACTCATGAAGGATAGAGAGTCAAGAACATCAAAAGGTAGGGGTACTTGAAGGATAGAGATTCATGAACATTAAAAGGTAGGGGTACTTGAAGGATAGAGAGTCAAGAACATCAAAAGGTAGGGGTACTTGAAGGATAGAGAGTCAAGAACATCAAAAGGTAGGGGTACTTGAAGGATAGAGAGTCAAGAACAGTAAAAGGTAGGGGTACTTGAAGGATAGAGAGTCAAGAACATTAAAAGGTAGGGGTACTTGAAGGATAGAGAGTCAAGAACATTAAAAGGTAGGGGTACTTGAAGGATAGAGAGTCAAGAACAGTAAAAGGTAGGGGTACTTGAAGGATAGAGTCAAGAACATTAAAAGGTAGGGGTACTTGAAGGATAGAGAGTCAAGAACATTAAAAGGTAGGGGTACTTGAAGGATAGAGAGTCAAGAACATTAAAAGGTAGGGGTACTTGAAGGATAGAGAGTCAAGAATATTAAAAGGTAGGGGTACTTGAAGGATAGAGAGTCAAGAATATTAAAAGGTAGGGTACTTGAAGGATAGACAGATGGATTTATCAGAATATTTACAACTAGACTACAAGAAAAGTTTGCAGATATTTATTCTTTACAAAACTTGCATACAAAATGGTTTGAACATGTTTAAATTGCCTGCTTTTGACCTTTGAAGGAGATTGATATACATGTAGGGAATAACGAGAGAAAGAAGAAACGTTGGTCTATTTGTAGTTACCATGCCAAATATACAAAACAGAATAATGGCAGGTTGACATTTGGTTTTATTTTTTTGTAGGAAGGTCAGATGGCTCCAAGGATAGAATTAAGAAATTTAAATAAATATTGTGTCCCCTTTTACATGTTCTAATTTATAAAAAGACAAAATGGATTTGTTGACTGATTTGAATACACCTTTATACCTTTATCATGTTTATATGTTTATCTAATAATGTTTGGAAATTTAAATTTCTCTTTTACCGTTACATAGATGATGACTTATGATTCAATCAAGCTTAGTTTCTAATAAAAATATAACGTGTATTGTGCCATTGTATAGTTTCTACTAACTTAGTATACTATCTGTTATAGCAAAAATCCGGACGATGAAAATGATGAGGGAGATGAAGAAAAAGAAGAAAGTGATGAAAACAGTGATGAGGATGGTGAGCAGACGACACATAAATCTGGATTGTTTGACAGTGATAGTGAAGGGGAGGATGTCAATGATGTGTTAGGTAGAGCCAAACCACAAGATAAATCATCTTACGAGAAACGACAAGAAAAGGTCGGTATTATTCATAGAAAAAATGTTATACTGGGGATTCATGGATTGAGAACAATTAGTATTCTTTCTCCTTACAGTGGAAGTAGAAAAAACATACCATTTTGACTAATATCAGGAACATAGGAAAAGATAAATATTATCAGATTATACATGTTATAGGACAATTACTACTTTAAGATTAAATTGTAGACCTGTGTTAAATATTGATATTCAGAATCAAGAAAAGGGCACCATTGTTCATAAGTTCTGCTGCTAGGGTTGCTAATGAAAATTTTTTATTTGTCGATTCAATGCATTTCGTATGATTCCCTTAATTTAGACATGTAAAGGACAGTACATTTGCTTTTAATTGATAAACCACTCAGAGTTGGTGTAAGCAATATTTCCATTTTTCCCATATCTTTGTGTTATGTTTTTGTTGAAGTGAAAAATGTAATTTAATAACATGTTCTTCCAGCTGAAGGAAAAGATAAAGAAGATGGAGGAAGCCAGTTTAGGAGATAAAACATGGCAGCTTAAAGGGGAGACTACTGGTACTGCACGACCAGAAAACAGTCTATTAGAGGAACACTTGATGTTTGATCATATAGCAAAAATACGTAAGTTGTCTCTGACATGAAATGAGGAATCTTAGAAACAAAAGTGACTTGTTTAAATATTGTAATATGGTAATAGATAAATTATTCTTTGCTTTTTATGCCCCCGCTGTGCCAGAGGGGCATGAAGTTTTACCCTTGTCTATCTGTACGTACAAAATTGGTTTCTGTTCTATAACTTTAGTTTGCCTTGATTAAATGTGATAAAACTTATACACAATGCTTATTACCACAAAACATGAATCAAATTTGAATTGGTGGTGCCATTTTTACCATTCTAAAGTTATGCCCCTTTATAAAAGAAAAAATTGCTGATTTTTTTTTCTTCTGTTCTTTAACTTTAGTTGCCACAAAACATGAATCAAGTTTGAATTTTGGTGGTGTCACTTTTACTGTTCAAAAGTTACGCCCCTTTATAAATGGAAAGATTGCTGAATTTTTCATTCTGTCCTCTTACTTTAGGTTGCCTAAACCTAATGTTATGAAACCTATACACAATGTTTATTACCAAAACTCAGATCAAGTACAAATTTGGGTAGCATCACTTTTACAGTTTTTGAGTTCCTTTATAATGTTACATGCAAGTAGGTGCATCTTCTGTGTTCCATGGACAACTGCATACATTACCCATTTATTTAAGATCTTTCAAAAATTAAAGACTTTGATTTGTGTGCACCAAACATTAATGCTTTCTACATATTTTACACAGTATATCTGATACAATTGAAAAGTAGTGTTATGAGCATGATGAGTGAATCTCCTGAAATTTCCCTAAAAAGTTGACTGTGGCATTGAAATGAGGTAACTTGGACAGTAAGACACATTATATATAGTTAACATTCACTTTTCGTCAGAAAGGGGATGTTAAATCTAATACCTTGAGATGGAAAGTTACAACATTCTCTTCACATAAAAGAAGATTGGTACCTGTGAGACCTTTGTCCCAACACATCATACTCTCCCTTGGCATCCAAACATCAAGAACCTATCTGATGGTAAATAACTGTATGTGTCCTGTTAGAAAGACACAGATCACTAAGCAAGCAATAGTCATTTCATTAAATCTATTCATTCATATGTGTTTTAATTTCAGCTAAAGTAATCACAGAAGAAATTACAGAAACATTGGAAAGTTTGATAAAAAGGAGAATAAAGGATAAGGTTAGATTATAATTCTATGTTTTAAAAAGTATTTAGACCAGCTATATAGGAGAAAAAAACCATTGAGAAGCGAGTACCAACAAAAATGACTCAAGGTAGACACACCCACCCATGGATGAACACAGCAATAAGACGCAAAATCAACCAAAAACAAAAAGCGCACAAGAAAGCTAGGAAAACCAAAAAGAAAAGAGACCAAGACAGATACAAGAGACTACGACAAGAAGTACAATGGGAAATACGACAAGCCAATAAGAAATACATGGAAGAAGTCAGCTCCAACTACAAGGACAACTCCAAGAAATTCTGGTCCTATATTAAAAGCAAAGGTCAGGAATGGACAGGAGTAGCACCATTGAAGAACAAAATGGGATTCCTCCAAAGCGACAACAAAAGCAAAGCTAATATCCTTAACGACCAATTCCAGTCCGTATTTACAAAAGAGAACCTGAACAACTTCCCAAATAAAGGGAAAAGTCCATATACCACCATGGCTGACATACAAATCAATGTAAAAGGAGTTCATAAATTATTGAAGAACCTGAAACCACATAAGGCTACTGGACCAGATGCTATACCATCCTGTATACTAAAGACAGCAGCAGACCAACTTGCTCCAATTCTTACAGAACTGTACCAAGCATCCCTCAACACCGGAGAAGTCCCTCAAGATTGGAAAGATGCAAATGTAGTCCCACTCTTCAAAAAGGATGAAAGACACTTGGCATCAAATTACAGGCCTGTATCACTTACCTCCATTACATGCAAAGTCCTAGAACACATTGTACACAGCAGCGTAATGGACCATTTCGACAAATACAAAATTCTCACAAATGCACAGCATGGATTCCGCAAACGACGATCTTGCGAATCCCAACTCATCATCACCATTCATGATATTGCATCGAAATTAAAAGGTAACAGCCAGGTAGATATCATACTACTAGATTTTGCTAAAGCGTTTGATAAAGTGCCACACCATCGCCTACTACATAAACTTGAGTACTACGGAGTAAATCCTAAAGCAAACAGGTGGATAAGATCATTCCTACAAAACAGAATGCAAAGCGTTATTCTAGAAGGAGCTGTCTCTGAACAAGTACCAGTACTCTCTGGTGTTCCTCAAGGAACAGTCCTTGGACCCCTACTGTTCCTGGCCTACATAAACGACATGCCAGAAACAGCAACATCATCAGAGACCAAACTTTTTGCAGACGACAGCCTCCTCTATCGAACTATCAGTAACCAAGCAGAAAGTGACCTACTGCAAAAAGATCTCACATCATTAGAGGATTGGGAAGATAAGTGGCAGATGAGCTTCAATGCAAAAAAATGCATTGTAATTAGAATACAACCCAAGAACCGTCCTGTAATACCAACTAATTACAAATTACACGGACACACACTGGACACCGTTGAAGCTAGTAAATACCTGGGAGTTACTATCAGCAATAATCTAACCTGGGACAGACACATCGACAACATAGTGGGGAAAGGAAACAAAACACTAGGCTTCATACGACGTAACCTAAAAGATTGCACTAAACCGGTCAAAGCAGCAGCATATTCAACAATAGTAAGACCTTCAGTTGAGTATGCTAGCACAGTATGGGATCCTACGAAACAGGCTAAAATAAAAGCAATCGAGCAGGTACAGAAAAGAGCAGCTAGATTTGTTAACAACAACTACACAGACCGCACACCTGGCTGTGTAACAAAAATGGTAACATCTTTGAAATGGGAAAGCCTTGAAGACCGCAGGAAACAAAATAGGCTATGCATGCTATTCAAAATCCAACATGATCTGATAGACATAGATAGGCACCAATATCTAACGCCAAACGATAGCCGGACCAGAGGTAAAAACCGCTTCTTCCAAGAAAGGGCCACAACAGACGCCTTCGGACAATCATTTTTTCCAAGGACCATTAGAGACTGGAACCAACTGCCAACATCCGCAACATCAGCTGACACAGTTGATGGATTCAGAGCTGCCCTGAAGGCATGCTCTGTTAAAATTTAGACAGTAACATCCTGTAAATAGTTTTATTTGTATATATATAGAGAACGTTTTATCCTGTAAATAGCCAAGAGAAAACTTTCTGTGTTGTCCGACATTGCGTTAGTTTTCGCGGGACCTCATACATTCAAGATTTGAATTCGGTTCCTTACCTGGAAGAAGAAGAAGAAGAATCAAGATATCAGAATTACTGCATTTTAATCATTCATGGGCAAATATATGTCATTTTAATGAATGTTTTAGAGAGACATGTACATGTATAAACATAACAAATGAAACTATGAATTCAGAAAAGATATATTTTGATGTTCATCTCAAAAGATTTTTTTCAGGATAACCAACAAAGGGTTAGGCTTGTTTTCAGCACTTCATTATTTTAATTTTAATTCTGATGTATAATTTTTCTTATTTTTGATTAAGGATTCTGGCAGAAAAACAAGGAAGATGTTTTCTTTTCTAAATAAATAAGTTATCAACTATTTCATTTGTACTATGCATATTACCCTTAACAACTAACTTACTTTTTTTTATGAATATGATATAGGCATGGGATGATGTTGAAAGGAAAATAAAACCTAAAGAGAATCCATTTGAATACAAGAAAAGGATAACATTGGACCAAGAAAAAAGTAAACAAAGTCTGGGAGAGATTTATGAACAGGAATATCTAAAGCAACAACAGGTAATAGGGCAAACAACAATAATGAAAACAATCATTGAAAAACAGTTCCTGTGTCCAGGCTAGGCTTACAAGGATCCAGAAAACATCCTTTCTACTTTCTGTTTGAAAGAACTTTTGGGATCCTCTGGTTTTGTCATAGTAATACACACCTTGAAAAGTTTGAAAGCTGAAATTTTATTGGCTGATGCAATATTGATCAGAATAGAAAGTAAAATGAAGTGTATTCAGATCTTTGTAGGCAAAGGTTTGACATAGGTTCTGTATTTTAATCAGATGGAACAATTCATCAATTAAATGGCTTAAGGGAATACGATACAGTAGCAGGGGCAGATAATAACGTTGCCGAAACTTGTCATGTTGTTTCCGCGACGTTGTTAATCAGAACGTTGTGATTTCGCGATGTTTCTTATAAGAACGATTACATTTTGCGACGTCGCTTTAGATGTATTCACATTTGCGGAAAATTCATTAACGTCATAAACCCGGTTGGGCGGATTTGAAAAAAGTACCTGCTAAAAAAATTGTCCATATCACAAGAATTGTTATATTTATTCATTATTAATTAAAGTTGAGAAGTAAACAGTATTAACTTGAAATGAGAAAAAAAAATCAAATCCACATACAAAATTTTATATGTGTTTTATTTCATATAGGAAATGAATAAAAGATATGTAAATAATAATACGTTGCTGAGACAGAAAGCCAACTACACAAAAAGCCCAATAAGTAATTTAGGTATCAACGTACTGTCTTGATAAATATTTAGTATCTACACTATTTGGCAAACTATAAATTGTACGGAGAATTTCACTGATTTTAACAGACTATCAACGAAATGACAAAATAACATAATAAATAAAGAAAACGACTCATACTGATTCTGACTTTGAATAGGTACATTCTTGAAAACGTTAAACGGCAATTTAGAATTTAACCAAGTGTATGTGTATGAAGAAGAACTGTCAGTTAAAAAGAAACAGTCATAAGCACGGTATTATAGAACAAAGCATCCGTTGATGTGCTAAGTATATCCTTATGTACATATTGAGAGAAAAAAATGGCACTCAGGAATTAGGTATCTGACTAACCAGGAAAGTGTTCACACGTTGCAGCTCATGATGTTAAGCTGCTGACCACAGACAACAAATATGAAGTTTCTCTGTGAGGTAGTATCTTAGATAAAAAAAAAAAATGTTGTGGTCAAGCAGGTGACAAAATTAATTAAAATTCTAAATCCAGATGTTTCCTGTTCCTTAGGCTATATTGTCCAATTTGTTCAATTTTGAAAAAAAAATTGATTGATAGAGTCGAAAAACGAAAACTGAAAAAAAATGTCTTAATAAATGGTTGCTCTCTACGTCATTAATTATATGTACCATAATAAAAGAGAATACCCCGAAAACAAGCTTAGGTAACTTATCTAATAATACAGAATCATGCAATTTCATGCTCTAATACCGACGGCTGTACTTCCAATAAAATGTTAAACTACACCGTAATGGACTATGTTGAATAATTACATCATAAATTTGTTCAAGACCGCTCTAAATATTCACTTTTTATATATGTTCAGAGTAGTGCCTAAGTTGACCCGATTTAATGTGGGTATGGTATTGTTTTCATATAATGCTTATAGAGTAGGCCGTTAGTTTTTCTTATTTGAATCGTTTCACATTTTCATATCGGGGATTTTTAAAGCTGAATAATTACATTAGATGAATGTTTCATTATAATACTTTATTCTAATTGGCTAACTGCACATCACGTGTTATTCCGTAAGCAGTTGCATTGCTCAATACAACTTTTCATTCATGATAACACGTGGTCCAACAATAAAGTGCACAGGTGAATTAAATAAAAAAATATGTAAAATACGTGTTTTCATGATCATAGCTAAAAAATGTAATTATAAGTATTGAATGCTTCTTTTTGTAACTTTATAGGGTTGTAAAAGCGTTGACCATGCGCACAATTTTAGAATGAAGCGCTTCCGCGCTTCATACAAAATGTACTTCGGTCAATTCTTTTACACCCCAATAAATTTACAAAAAGAAGCATTCAATTCTTAACTAATCGGTGTGGCTTTTGTTTTTGTTTTGTTGCAGGCCGTATAGTGACCTTTACTTCATTTATCTTCATCATTTGTCCTGATTATAATGTTTTCACATTGTGTCATGTCGGGGCCTTTTGAATTATTAAAACTATTATACTCAGCTGTGTTGTCTACATGAATTGTAGGACTTAAGCACATTTTTTTTTATCAGATTTAACTTTTTTGTTTTCAAACGTTTCTTTTCTAAAAGTAATTTACTAGAATACTTTTTGTCTAGCCTTCGATTTTAGTCGAAAAAGCGAAACATAGTGATCCTACATGCCGTCGTCGTCGGGTGCGTCCACAAATATTCACTCTGTTGTTATAACCTGGATTTGTACCAAAGCTTGTGTATGATCAATGGATAGTATCTAGAAGGAAATTTTGTTACATTTTGTACCTGTTTTTCCGTATTTTACTAATAATTTGACTTAGTTTTTCTTCCAGTTAACATTACATACAGTCTGCAGTTAAAGATTTAAAAAAAAATATTAGATTCATAAACTATTCTGGAATTTTACCAAACTTTGAAAAAGCTTCTTACAATCAAAAGATAGTATCGAAAAAAATATTTTTATTTTTATTTTTTTCTGCTTTTTTGTTGAGTCTGCTATTAATAGCAAAAGTAGGCGAGACACTGGGTTCCGCGGAGCCCTTACGAATTTTTCTATCCAAGTATCATAACAATTCATAAAGGTTTGGCAAATATTTTATGCTATATTACGGATAACCAGCTTTATAAATTTTGATGACTTATATCATTGCTTTCGAAAAAAAATCTTGGCTATACCACTGAACTTGACAGCGTAGTTGTGACCGGCGGGAAAGTTATCATGACGTTGTTGCGATTAAAACTTATTTTAACGTAGTTTAGCGCCTTATTGGCAAACGTCCCGTTTGCCATTAAAAATCAATGTTTATTGCTTTTATTGAAAAAACAAGCACATGGACCCCCAGTTTTTTCTTTTGCAATCAATTAAGTAATGTTAAAAGAACGCTTCGCCAAAATTTAAAGGAAAAATCAACGATCAAATTTTTTCTGCACCTCAGAATAGAATCACAAATGTTGTCAATTTCTTTATTTCACTAATAGTAATATAAATTCAGAAAATAACAATTTAGTTTAACCTTAAATTTGTTACATTATGTTGATGCCATAGATCTAGGGATCATTTCACAAAAAAAGTTATAACTGTTCGTTCAAAAGTATTGTTACTATCCGTAAAAGTCCTTACTGGGTTTTTACCTCAAATATGCAAATTTCAAACCAAATTATCTGAAAAAGTAAATCATGAAGGTATATTTTTCTTTGCATATTTCGAAAGTACACATTAAAATTGACCTTGTACCAAACTTTCAAGAAAAAATCAACGAGGGATCTCTACTGTATCGTATGCCCTTAAAGAAATAAAACGACAACCATCAAATTGAAACCAGAAATTTTATATACAAACTTCACACAATGCCACAAACAGAATGCTAAATTCTCTTTTTGGTCATCAAGTACTAGATTATATCCTCAACAAAGTGGTAGCAAAGAGAACAATTCATCAAATCTGTATTAAACAGAATAGTTTTAAACTGATGGGAGCAGAAGCAAACAAGACAAGTTAAAAACCACTACTTGTAACTTAACTTGGTAAATCAAAACTGAAAATGCTTAAACTACTGAGGAACATTAAAAGAAAACTGCACCAGATCATGAATTAAAAAAACAATGAAGAACATTTTGAATGTGGACAAGAGGAAGAACATTCCATGCCTTCAAACATTTATGATTTTTGGTGTGATTAGTTGAATTTCTTTCAGAAGCAAGATAAAGTAAACTTTTACACATGTACAAAGAGATTATAATACAAACAAAATAATCTGATTTTCGCTGTAAGCAAATGTTTAATGTCATAAGAAACAAGACATTTTTTATAACAACATTTGCTTCATAAAATAAATGATTAATCTTTTCATCTGCTTATTGTTATATAATAGAAAGAAGAAGAAGAAAAAACAGATAAGGATCATGAAGAAATAAAAAAGATGATGCAGTCTTTATTTATCAAACTGGATGCCTTGTCAAACTTCCACTACACACCTAAACCTGTATGTATAATACTGAGGATTCAGTTATTTTCTGTGGTATCAATTTTCATGGATTACGGAAATCTTGCTTTTTCATGGATATTTGATCACATGGTTTTGCCTGAGTCTTTCCATGCAAACCCTCTAAAAATTTGTTATTCGTTGAACATTTGAATTCATGGTTCATGTTGAATAATTCAGGGCTTCCAAATTTTTTACTTTATGCATAAGAAGGAAATTATCATAGTTGTTCAAATGGACAACTTTTATAAATTCTGACTTGTTATCTCAAATGTATGCATCAAATTATAATGTCTTTTTACATAGCAGTGATAAGACTCCTTAGGTAAGTCTCTAAATCATTTATTTTTGTAAAAATTATATACGGAACTGTTGTCTAGTTTAAGTTCAAAATCCTAAGTTGCTGTCATTTGATAACTTGTTTAGAAAATAAGCATTTGTATCAGTTGTGATTTCCTTTTAAACTTTGGTATTAATGTAATACATGTAATTTGTAAAAATTCATTATAAATATGTTTCATTGAAATTCATTCCTTTGTAATCCTAAAATCAAGTCAAAAATGTTATTAGGTATAGTCACATGGATGGTCCTATAAGAAAATGTTTTTATTTTGTAAGACCTAAGTAGTTTCTTTACCTTTATTTAGTAAAACATTTAAAAAAAATTAAAACAGTTTGGTGAAAATTTTTGTTGTTGTCAATTGCAAATATTGAACCAAATTTATACTAACAAGCTTATAAACTAGAGATTTTAACAGTTAGTAATATAAGGCATAATAAAAATTCTGATAGCAGAATAAAGCAATTTTTGGTCCACAATGCTCTTCAACTTCGTACTTATTTGACCTTTTTAACTTTTTTGATTCGAGCATCACTGATGAGTCTTTTTGTTGATGAAATGTGCGTCTGGCGCAAATATAATTATTTTTCCTCCTGATATCCATGATAAGTTTATTTATAACCTCATTCTACTATTCTTTCCAATGTTATTGTAGGCAGCACCTGAAATAAAGATAGTATCCAATATGCCGACCATTTCCATGGAAGAGGTCGCTCCAGTTAGTGTCAGCGAGAATGTTATATTAGCTCCAGAGGAAATCAAGGTAGATAACTCCTACATGAGATAACATTTACAGATGAGCTGCATCTGATAGAAATCATCCTTATCAACAAATCTGTAAACCATTTTCGGATTAAAAAAATATCTATGCAAAATTGATTAGTATTTGAAAATTGATTCGATATAAGAACCCTACAAATCAGACCAAATTCATCTTTAATATCGTATTTGAATTTTCTAAAATCAATGAAAGTCCTCTACATGTACATGTATAGGTGAACTTGAATAAGGTCGATTTCTATCCGTCACATCTCATATATATATATTGTTAATAGAAGATTATCTGTGTGACAGCAAAAAGGATTCAATCAAATAACTTATAGTGGGTTTTTACCCAGGATGTAAAATTTTCATTTATTTAGAAGTGCAAATGCAATGGTATTGTATAAAAATTTTGAATCCGTCAAAATAATTAACACCAAAATATTGAACACCAAATTATTTTGCATACCCTCTTAAATGAAATAGGGAAATTTAACTCTTACCAAAATAACCCCTTAACCAGTTTTACCAAACAATATTGAAAAAAATGTTTCTCTTTCTGTTTACAATCTCTTTTGGCCAACATACATGTTGAATTGAGAAGTCTAGTATAATAACTATGGTTACCTTTGATCAATATGTTTACCAAATTCTAGCTGCATAGATTAATGGGTGCCATGAAATTAAAGGATTTTTAAAGTATAATTATATTGAATAATAATTTTAGGAAAAGATGAAGGGAGAATTGAAAGCTACAACAGAAAAATCAGATACAGACAAAAAGAGAGAAAGAAGGACAAAGAAAAACATGAAAAAAAAGAAACGAAAAGAGAGAAATCAAAGGGAAAAACTGATAGAGAAACTAAATCCAGGTCTTGGAAATAAATATAGCAAAGAAAAAGCTCAGAAAGAATTGGAAAAACAAAGCAAATCTGGGAAAGGCGTTACTATGATTAAGGTAAGTTAATGTTTGTTATATTCTAATGTTTGTTATATTCATTTTGAGATAATTCCTTAAATTTATAATATATTAAATCAGTTTAAATCATAAAAAACAGTTGAAAAATACATCTTTTCCCATTATGTCTCTGTTTGATAAGGGTGGTAAAGGGTTATTTTCGTGCAACGTGTTTTTGCCATTTTTATTTCACGTGCAGCCGTGAAAAAGGTTCGTTATTCACCATATTTCGTGAAATCGGGAAAAAGATCAACGTGCAAGAAATTTTTAATTGTTCGTTCATCGTGAAATGGCAATTTTTGCATTCTGCCGTGCAGATACCCCCCTTTTACGCCCCTCTTTGATGTCGTGTAAATAACTTTTAATGTTAACAACGTCATTACCTTCCCTGTAAATGTATCGTATGCCTTTAGGAATGAAACACAAAATTTAATTGAAAGGATAAAAATATATGAAAAAAGGTTTTGATTTTTATTAAGAATTAAATAAATTTAGTGTATTTACTGTCTTCTGATTGGTTAAAAGTAATGTATTACTTTTATTTTCAATGTTGTCAATTTTTATGGTGACACACCCACTTTGATGTTGTGTATTGATACGCCAACATGTGTGTACTGTTATTGTTACATTGTAATAGAAATAATATAAAAAGTTCTTTGAGCCTTATTTTTGATAGAAATTTATTTATAATGAATGGCAATAATTATACCCCCGCTTTAAAAAAGGGGGGGTATACTGTTTTATTATACCCCCGCTTTAAAAAAGGGGGGGTATACTGTTTTACCTCTGTCTGTCAGTCCGTCAGTCCGTCCATCAGTCCGTCCCATGAAACTTTCGTCACATTTTTCTCAGGAACTACACATCCACCCTTTCTGTAATTTGGTATCAACATTTATATATGTCAGCCATACCGTGTGATGTGTTTTCAGATTCATCACTTGACAACTTCCTGTTTACCGAACACTTGTCTGATTTTACACATGATAGCCAAGTTGAAAATTTTCATCACATTTTTCTCAGGAACTACAATGCCAGGATTTCTGAAATTTGGTTTCAGGATTTATATAAGTCAGCTATACCGTGTGATGCGTTTTCAGATTCATCACTCGACTATTTCCTGTTTACCGAACGCTTGTATGATTTTACACATGATAACCAAGTTAAAAATTTTCGTCACATTTTTCTCAGGAACTACAATACAAGGATTTCTGAAATTTGGTTTCAGGATTTTTATAAGTCAGCTATACCGTGTGATGCGTTTTCAGATTCATCACTCGACAACTTCCTGTTTACCGAACACTTGCATATTTTTACACTATTAATATTATCCACTTGCGGCGGGGGTATCATCAGTGAGCAGTAGCTCGCAGTTTCACTTGTTTATTCACGGATAATGTAAAATGTGAAGAGTCAAAAATTAATTTTATGGTTCAATAAATTCAAAAAAAATTATTGCCATGCATTAATTAAAATCAGGAGTCGAAGTCTATTAGCATGATTAACATTATTGGAAATGTTCCTCTTGATATTTTTGGTGACAATATTAGCATTGGATATTCCATTTTGCAATGTTTTTGGGTTTCCTTTATACTGGCAGTCTGTGTAGAACTATGGATCATGATGGATTTTAGTTTCTTTTTTAACTGTAGAACTATGGATCATGATGGATTTTAGTTTCTTTTTTAACCGTAGAACTATGGATCATGATGGATTTTAGTTTCTTTTTTAACCGTAGAACTATGGGTCATGATGGATTTTAGTTTCTTTTTTAACCGTAGAACTATGGATCATGATGGATTTTAGTTTCTCATTTTAACCGTAGAACTATGGGTCATGATGGATTTTAGTTTCTTTTTTAACCGTAGAACTATGGATCATGATGGATTTTAGTTTCTTTTTTAACCGTAGAACTATGGATCATGATTGGTTTTAGTTTCTTTTTTTTAAAACAATATAAAAAGAAGATGCTGTATGATTGCCAATAAGACAACTATAACAGCTATAGGTCACTGTACATCCTTCAACAATGAGCAAAGCCAATACTGTATAGTCAGCTATGGGTCACTATACATCCTTCAACAATGTGCAAAGCCCATACTATATAGTCAGCTATAGGTCACTGTACATCCTTCAACAATGAGCAAAGCCAATACTGTATAGTCAGCTATAGGTCACTATACATCCTTCAACAATGAGCAAAGCCAATACTGTATAGTCAGCTATAGGTCACTGTACATCCTTCAACAATGAGCAAAGCCCATACTGTATAGTTAGCTATGGGTCACTGTACATCCTTCAACAATGAGCAAAGCCCATACTGTATAGTCAGCTATAGGTCACTATACATCCTTCAACAATGAGCAAAGCCAATAATGTATAGTCAGCTATGGGTCACTGTACATCCTTCAACAATGAGCAAAGCCCATATTATATAGTCAGCTATAGGTTACTATACATCCTTCAACAATGAGCAAAGCCAATACTGTATAGTCAGCTATAGGTCACTATACATCCTTCAACAATGAGCAAAGCCCATACTATATAGTCAGCTATAGGTCACTATACATCCTTCAACAATGAGCAAAGCCAATACTGTATAGTCAGCTATGGGTCACTGTACATCCTTCAACAATGAGCAAAGCCCATACTGTATAGTCAGCTATAGGTCACTATACATCCTTCAACAATGAGCAAAGCCCATACTATATAGTCAGCTATAGGTCACTATACATCCTTCAACAATGAGCAAAGCCAATACTGTATAGTCAGCTATAGGTCACTATACATCCTTCAACAATGGGCAAAGCCCATACTATATAGTTAGCTATAGGTCACTATACATCCTTCAACAATGAGCAAAGCCCATACTGTATAGTTAGCTATAGAAGGCCTTGAGATCACAAATGTAAAACAGTTCAAACTCAAAAAACTAACAGCCTTATTATTGTTGACTAAAAAAGATTACAATTTATCCTTAACCTCAAATTAATTGTATGACAAATAATGTCATTTTGTATTTTAAATATACCAAACTAATTAAAAACTGAAGAAGAAAAAAATTGTTATTAAGAAATTTTTTTTTCTTTCAGAACCATGATAAAGGTAAAAAGAAGTCATCATTGACCTCATCCAAGTCTTTCTTTACCCAACTACAGGAGGAAGTTACTACACAGATTAAATCTAAAAAGGCAGAAAAGAGAAGGAATGAAAATTCTGGCACTATAGCATCTAAAAAATTAAAATTGTAGACATTTTATATCAGGGTGTCTCTTTTTCTTATTTGATAGTAAAAAAATGGGTAATTAACTGTATCAAAATCTAATGCATTGTGGGTAATTTTAATGTTCATTCAACAATATGAAAATAGAGTTATGTCATTTGTTGAATATTGTTTGTTTAGAATGTTATCAACCAATCATAATGTTTTTATGCCCCACCTACGATAGTAGAGGGGCATTATGTTTTCTGGTCTGTGCGTCAGTTTGTTCGTCCATTCGTTCGTCCTTCTGTCCCACTTCAGGTTAAAGTTTTTGGTCAAGGTAGTTTTTGATGAATTTGAAGTCCAATTAACTTGAAACTTTGTACACATGTTCTCTATGATATGATCTTTCTAATTTTAATGCCAGGTTAGAGATTTTACCCCAGTTTCACGGTCCACTGAACATAGAAAATGATAGTGCCAATGATCTTTCAACCATACTCATGGAGAAAACATATCAGTATGACACAAAAAGCTATTCTCATTTAAGCAAAATGAGCTGTTACACAGGTGACACTGCAATTGTTTGTATGATCTGTTGCAATGATTTCAACCATTGTATAAATCATAATGACATATTTATGATTAAATTTAAGTCCAAAAAAGAGGGGTGAAAGATACCAGAGGGACAGTCAAACTCATAGATTGGAAATAATCTGAAAACGCCACAGCTTAGAAATAAAAAGACAAACAGACAAACAATAGTACACATGACACAACATAGAAAACTAAAGAAGCAATGCACGAAACCCAACCAAAAACTGGGGGTGATCTCAGATGCTCTGGAAGGGTAAGCAGATTCTGCCCCACATGTGGCACCAGTCGTGTTGTTCATGTTATTACAAACTCGGTAAATAGTTTAAGTCGGTAGGTTATATTCGTGGTCAAAAGGGAGTGGATTTTAGTTACAACCAGGAAACCAAACTGTGTTTCTGAATGCATACAAATATAGATATGATGAGAAAAGGCAGATAGAAGTCCCTTAATACATGTACATGTATCAACTGTATATGACTTTTATGTCATTTCATAGTGTTGAATAGGCTGATATTTTCTCTAAAAAAATAATATGGAGAAGTGGTACGATTGCCAACGAGATAACTATTCAACATGTACAGAGTTTTTAAAAAAATGAAGTTTTGGAACTTATGTTTGTTGATACATAACTTCTGAAGGATCCTACACCAAGTACTGCACATTGCTGTCTTCCTGTCTACATTAGCAGGAGACCTTATGTTTTCTGGTATGCTTCCATCTGTTATTCTGTTCATTTGTCCCGTATCATGTTAGACTTTAATTAGGGGTAGCTTACCAGAGGTTAAGGTCACAATAACTGGAAGCTTAGTTCACATGTTCATAATGATTCCAGTATATAATTTATGAATACAAGTGCAAGAAGGTAGTACTACATAAAGCTAGAGGTTCCAAGATAATTATGTTGCATGGTATTTGTGCCAATATTGACAAATGTTTCCTTATGATTTCAAAAAGGAAATTAGTAGCTCTGTCAGTGGAAAGAGGATTTGGATTATATGAAGGTATAAAAAGACTGCCTGGAATGGCATACACAACTACAGCCCACATGCATTGATATCCCTTTTGGAACCTGATGCTGATAAAAATAGTACAGGAAAACCAAATGTTTTTAAGGTGAGCATTCAGCCAGACATATAATGAAACAAGAATGTCCAAAATACACGGATGCCCCACTTGAGTCTATCATTTTCCATGTTCAATGGACCGTGAAATTGGATAAAAAATCTAATTTGGCATTACAATTATAAAGAACATACCATAGGGAACAGTGTACAAAGTTTCAAGATTGGACTTCAACTTCATCAAAAACTACCTTGACCAAAAACTTTAACCTGAAACTGGCACTTCCATTTTTTATGTTCAGTAGACCGTGAAATTGGGGTCAAAAGTCTAATTTGGCTTTAAAATTAGAAAGATCATATCATAAGGAACATGTGTATTAGGTTACAAGTTGATTGGACTGCAGCTTCATCAAAAACTACCTTGACCAAAAACTTTAACCTGAAGCGGGACAGACGAACGAACGAACGCACAGACCAGAAAACATAATGCCCCTCTACTATCGTAGTTGGGGCATAAAAAAAATGTTTTATAAGTCTTCCAACGATTCCACTAAACAAATTAGGAGTAAATCTTGTGCAAGGTTACAAATATTCAAAGCATATTAAAATAATATGCAGCTTCACACTACACAGCTGATCCATTGTAAACAGAAACACTACACAGCTGATCCATTGTAAACAGATTTCTCTTTTAAAATAATGCTGCTGAAAAAAAACTGGTAATACGTGTATTATTTGGGCATTGGTTCCTGTCTCCGAAAAAAAAATCAGCATAAAGGGGGGAAATATTTCAAACAATTGACTGTGTATACGTATTTGCAGCCATTTGAGCTCACTGAAATTAAAAGAAACCAAAGAATATACAGACTTATACACACTGAAATGACTCAGCTGACTGACCATTGATTTTATATTAGTTCTAGATATAAAGCTTTACTACAAGTATCACATAAACATAACATGGTCCAAGTAAATGAGGTCAAGGCCAAATAAACCAAACCAGAAAATACATGAGCACCTTACAATTATTCCATTCACCAAAAATAGTTGACTTATTGGTTAAAAGTTTCTTAGAAATGAACTTAACCATGAAAACTAAATATTGACCAATCAACCATAAAAATGAGGTCAAGGTCAAATTACAATGCCAGGTAGACAAGTACACGTTACCCATGCCATACATCAAATATAGTTGACCTATTGTTTATAGTTTAAGAAAAACACAAAGCACATTAACTTGAACCACTGAACAAAAACATAAAAACTAACACTGAGCAATGAAACGTAACAAACTAAATGTCTTGCCTTCTTGACTTACCATTCATGACCCTCATTCATATTATGTTGAAAATACCAAATATAAAGCTTTACTACAACTATCACACAATCTTAACATGATCCAAGAAAATGAGGTCAAGGTCATATAAACCAAACGAAAAATACATTACAGGTTACAATCATTCAATACACTAAATATAGTTGACCTATTGCTGATAGTTGCTAAGAAACAGACTTAACCAAGAAAACTAAACATTGAACAATGAACTATGAAAATGAGGTCAAGGTCAGATGAACCATGCCAGTCAGACATGTATAAATTATAATCCTTCCATACAACAAATATAGTTGACCTATGGCTTATCTTAGTGTTAGAAAAACAGACCAAAATACATATTAAACTTAACACTGAGCAATGAACCATGAAAATAAGGTCAAGATAAAATAAAACCTGCGAGACTGACATGTACATCATAAAACATTTCCATACACCAACTATAGTTGACCTATTGCATTTAGTATTAAAAGACAAAACACAAAAACTTAACTTCGACCACAGAAGCATGAAAATCATGAAGTCAAGGTCAGATGGCACCTGGCAGTTGGACATTACAATCCTTCCATACACCAAATATACTTGACCTATTGCTTATAGTATCTGAGATATGGACTTGTCCATCAAAACGTATTCTTGTTCACTGATCCATAAAATTAGGTCGAGGTCAAGTGAAAACTGTCTGACAGGCATGAGAATCTTGCAACGTACACACATACTAAATATAGTTATCCTATTACTCATAACAAGAGATAAATTAACATTAATAAAAAACACTTCACTTTTTTTAAGTAGTCACTGAACCATGAAAACAAGGTCAATGATAATGGACATATGAAAAACAGAAATTTCATAACATGAGGCATCTATGTACAAAGTATAAAGCATCCAGGTCTTCCACCTTCTAAAATATAAAGCTTTTTAAGAAGTTAGTTAACACTGCCGCCACCGGATCAATATCCCTATATATTACAGGCGCGTAGCTACGTTTACGTCAAAACGCCCAGGCGTACACTTGAATTTTGCACAAAAATTATTTTGATATACTCAAATTAAATAGAACTGGTTGGAAGCACACGATTCTTGTAATTAATTCTTCGATGGCTTGTAATTGAAGATAAAAGTGACGAAATTTACTTTTTAATCGAATGGTATCATATGGTAGTATGTGTTAATTTTCGGTCATAGTCCGGGCCCGTATGCATAAAGCTACTGAAGTTAAGGTATTTCCGAACGGACGGCCGACTTTTCTACATGCTTTTCTCCTCAACCAATTTTACGGAACTTTTGCAAAAGCTTTTTTCACGACTTATTTATGAAGCCAAATTTTAAAAGTATATAATTTTATTTCTTCATTTTTGAGTATCATACTGACCGACAGATTTGTCTTATTTTCAATTACAATACACCTTATCGCTATTTGTCCGCCATTACTGGACATCACACAGGTTCCCGTAAAATTTTGACGTCATAATTCAAAATATCTGACGCCACAATGGAAAAGTGATTGTTGTATGACGCCAATAGCTCAAGCGGAACAGATTCTCGGGTCAAGCGGGAATAGCGATAAGGTGTATTAACAGACGGTCTGGGATTATATTTTTTTATATGATAAATTTATAAACGTTCACAGATTGTCATGAAATTTTGGCAGTAGCGCTGATATTCAAGATCAAGAAAAAAGATCTAAAGAAAACGTTTATATATATGTTGCTATTGAGTTCTTAATGACAGAAATAATATATCATTCTACATAACTTGTTAAATTCCTCGGGGCTTCGCCCAATCAAACCCACTACCAAGAGGCCCTCAGACCCCTGTAGAGTTTCGGGCGTACACGTAGAAATGGCTTAGCTACGCCACTGATATTGATCTCTGATTTCGTTATACTGTAATCAACTAAAGAACAGAAATCAGCCCAAGGCCACAAATTGGTCTTCGATTTAGGGACAAAGACCCGAAACTGGAGGCAGGTTTCAGCTAGCCCCGAAACGAAAATAATTCAACCCTTCCCTACATAACCTTGTATATTATATACCTCACACCTCTAGCCAATTAATGTAGAATAATCAAACATACACCAATACGCACAGTAAAACTCAGTATAAAAGAGGTCCGAGTCCGATGTTAGAACAGGCAACATAAGAAACTTAGGAAAAATGACAATGATAATTCAGATAACATAAATAAACAAAGGACTACTAGCAGTTACTGACATGCCGTCTCCAGACCTCAATTTAACTGATTGAAATAGTATGTCTTCGTCATATGAAAAACGAGCACAAGCCTTGCCGTTAAGGGCATAATCATACGATCATAAAATATACCAAAAGAATAAAACCCGTATCATGCAACAACTGATTTTGGAATAAAAGGTGTTTTATTTCTGATGAGAATGCCCTATGAGTGAATCAATACCGATTCCAGAAAATGTCATCTTTAATTATCTGACAACAGTATCGTAACTATATCCCCTCTGAATAAGTTTGTTCAAGGGTTTTGTTAGGTTTTGAGGCGAATAACGACATGTTTGTGCTCTGTATAAAATACTACCAACACAAAATTGAATGTGATATACATGCACGTATAAGATGTCTTCACGTTGATATATATGTGTCTGTGCCGAGGCGCTTAGTCCTCTCCTAATCCTAATCTGAGACCGAGGTGTAACAGTAAAACAAAACGGAACCAACAGCACTGAATAGTCAGTAGCAATTGGCTTAACTTATAAGATGGATACCGTCGAGGCAAAAAAAACCATAGAAATAAAGCTACCAAATAACAGTACTCGCAGTTATTGAAAGCTAGTTCAAAGCCAATTACAACTAATAAATAAATCATGTTCTCCCAGAATAAGTTAATATTCAGTACGCATCCAACGGATTTAGTGTAAAGATTTCGTGAACAGTCTGAGAAACGCATATCAAAATATGTGAGCAGTATCGGATTAATCCAATCAAGATAGTCATACAAACTTTAAAGTTCCGGATGTGAATAGTTTTTATAATGTTATTATGTTAAGATTGTAAACTTTCATTGTTTTGATTATTTTTGGTGTTGAAGATCCATAAAGGAAGATAGTGTTATTATCAAATGACAGAATTCCCGAGTAACTTTGTAAGAATTTGTTTCTCTAAATTTGAAAATTAAATTCCATTTTATGTTAAACGAAAATCTCCTTCGAGTGTCTTCCACATTCCACAAAGTTGTCAATTTCATAAATAGCATATTTTGATTCATCTAATGATATGATAAAGGTAATGGTTATACACTTTTAAACTCATCCTTCTGAGATCACTGGTAACCACAAATTGATTAATTTTATGACAATGGGTTCGGAAAGGGTTAAATTGCAATAGAATAAGAAAAAATAAGTTCTCATAACTGTATATATATGATTCTCTAACAATAGACTGCTTCTTCATTAAAATTCTTAAATCTAATTCAATGTACTGACTGCACAAAACACAATCTAATTAAAAACCGATCTCTCATCGCTCCTGTTTCTGATATGTCGCGTGGGAGATCTAACGAAACCGGCTTTGAGGTCGCATGTGAGTGAACTAAAAGTTATGAATTTATAAAGATATGCAAATGAGTTGACGACCTATTAATAAGCCAATCAAAAAAGTTTATGAATTATTTTGACTGACGATTTCGTCGTAAATAAAATGAGTTACATCCCTTTGCCTTACGTTAAACTTCCAAGATCGTGGAAGACTCAATTTCATTGGTCGAAAAAGACACACCTACGAGGTCACTCACATGTGACCCCAAAGCGGGTTTCGTTAGATCTCCCACGCGACATATCAGAAACAGGAGCGATGAGAGATCGGTTTTTAATTAGATTGCACAAAACAATACTTGCAAAGATAAAACACATTTTTTTTTAAAGTGTCTGAGACAAGAATTCATGTTTTTTTTTTTATTGAAAAACGCCCATGTCTATGTTTAAACTGATGACATCTAAGAATAAATGTATTCAGAGGATCCATTACTTTACATGGATTGTATCAAAAATTATTTACGGGCCTTATAAACAACATCTTTGTGTACAAAAAAATAGCATTTGATATCCCGTTTGATATATAAAGTGGGTCTCATTGGGGTCTAAGCGTGACGCGGGATTGCCGATTTTTTTGTAAGCGTGACACGTGAAAGTCAAATTATTGTGTCGTGAAAACGGGAAATGAGGTCTAGCGGGACCCGGGAAATGACAAAAAATGAGAATTACTTACGTACATAGTGTAAGCGGGATACGGGAATCTGACGAAACAGTAAGCGGGATCCGGGATCGGAACCCCCCAATGAGACTCCCTATAAAGAACTCTACTGTACAGCCAAATTTCTATACGGTAATACTTAATGTGTGTATCTATGAGAGAATTAGTAAATGTTTTAACAAGGTTTTGTACTGTATAACTCAAGTCCTTGGTTTTATAATTTGTGATTAAGAAATCCCTGATTAACAAATTTATCAGAAATATTTGAGTCATATACGAGGGGGGGCAAGGGGTTTAACTGTTATGCTGTTATGGGGTAATTTAATTCTTTGTTATCTGTTATTCTGAAAATATATTTACTGTTAGCTGTTATTGTCTTATTCCTTGTTAGCTGTTATAGGACTATTATTTTTATTGTTATCTGTTATTGTGAGATTGTATTTGTTGTTAACTGTTATTGAAAATTGGAATGTTACCATTTTGACAGCCAATCTTCAGTAGAAATTGAAGAAAATTGAACATTGTGCTTTGAATGGAGAGTTGTCTCATTGCCACTCATCATGCTCATACCACATATTCTTAATATCACTATTGGGGTCTTTCCACTGGTGATATGGAGGTCACATATTTGCAGAAGGATTCCAGTAACATACATCACATAAATATATTCAAAAACAGTCGAGTCCAGGACCATTCCAGTATACATTATTTTTATTCTTTGTAACAAATTCCATAGTCTTTGAACATGTTTTAAGATGTATGATTCTGTACAAATTGTAATTTGTACAAAAAATAGGTATACAAATTATAGTTTGTTTTTTTACTTTTTACACATTTTTCTTATAGCTTTTACAATAACTTAGTATGGATTTTGTTATAAAAAAAACACATTGGTACAACGTATATATATATTTTTAATTCAATGACCAAATGATAAGACGTTACGCGCGATATTCGTACATGTAGGCGTAACACAACGTCGCGAATATTTCGTAACGTTCAACCCAAAAGTTCGACTGAAACGTTGTTTTTAAGCAAGTGGGACATTCTTGTAAGACTCCGTGCTTTTTAACTACTTATTGAAAATTGATGTATTTTAGTTTTTTGAAAAATTAAGAAAAATAACATTTTAAACAATCATAAAGGCAGCACTCGCACCCGCAAAGTGGAAAGGGATTAATATAAGTTGCAAAACTTGTTTCCTAATCCACTATAAATAAATAATTTTTATGTTTAAACTAAGAGCACTGATCAGCAAACAATTGACGTAAATTTGAGTTAAGTTCGTTTTTACGTCAAAAAATGGAGGTGCAACAACCTTGGAAGCCTTTGAAAAATCGCTCATAAATAACCATATATCATTTTTCAGGATATTTGTCTTAAATAAAATTAAGCAAATAAACATTGATGTAGTAAATACAAATACTAAACTTTTTCCATTTTAGATAAATGTTTTTGGATTCTCAAATCTGGACTCCCAATTTTTTTTCCCGTGGGACAAATTTGCCCTTGTAGTATGGAACGCTTTTTTTTTCTATGACGTCATTATAACTTCATAAAAAATGCATAAAAGACTGAAGGAACTTTTCTGTTAAATAATAGAAAAAAACATTTTTCAAAATATAAAATAGTTTAGACGAAAATCATAGTTTAGTGGTAACAATTAATGAAATATGTTACGCGGGACAACCTAAAAATAGCCGGTTTTTTAAATGAAGCTTGTTGCATGCAGCATAAAACATAGTTTCAACATTTATTTTTTTCGTTTTTATTTTAAAAAACATTATTTTTAAAAATGCATACAATAGCAATGAATATGATATCAGAAAATTATATATTTTGGACACGCATCTTGCCAACTACACCGATTTTCCAATGAGGTACGAACATTGTGCGTAACGTCTAAACGTTATGTTGTACTGTTAAACCACTGTCCAAGGTTAGGGAACGGTTTGGCACCAACTAACATGTTTAACCCTGCCACATTCTGTATGTGCCTGTCCCAAAACAGTAGCCTGTCATTCAGTGGTTGTTTTTATTCATTATTTTGTAGATAATTAGGCTGTTAAATTTCTCGTTTGAATTGTTTTTCGTTTATCATTTCAAGGCCTTTTATATCTGACTATGCAGTATTGGTTTGCTCATAGTTGAAGGCGGTATGATGAGCTATAGTTGTTAATTTCTGTGTCTTTATGTCTCTTTTGAAGAGTTGTATCATTGGCAATCATACCCGACATCTCCTTTTATATTTACAAAATACAAAATTAGTATATATGTATCATTTGTTTGAGCATGTGAGTGAAATATTGCCTTTCGGAATTACACAACATCTTTTGCTTTTAGCATTCACATTTAGAAGTGCTACTCCTCCTCTTTATTATTTGCATGACAGAGAACCCTGAATACCAATGTGAACAGCTTTTTAACTGGTTTACATAGTGAAAAGTGAAGCTCAGAAACTGTAGCTGCAAATAAAGATGTACGTGTCTTTAACAGCTTCAATTTTAAGTCATCGACAAAATATCCTTTAAATAAGTGAATAAATATGTCTCTGTTAAGACCTAGCTAGATCCATACAATGAGTTATATAATAAGATCTACTGTATTGGTCCTGGACCGGACTGATTTAAAGATTTCATTTACTGTTATCTGTTATTGTCCCTTTTCAATTCCTTGTCATCTGTTTTAAGCCAAATCAATTTACTGTTTTGTTGTTATTGGTACCCCCCTTGCCCCCCCTCATATACGATATACGGTGTCCACTTTGTACATTTTGGTGCGTTACTATGAATAGTTAAATTTGTGGTCTAGAGATAGAAACAAATGGCGGGAAATGAAATTAATTATTTCTTCTAAATTTACCATGCTGAATTCCCACCAGACTGAAAAAAGAAACACCCTCTCAGAAAAACCAACCACTATGAATAATTGGGTTAAAATTTTAGACTTGAGGGAAACCCCTCTCAGTCTGTACATAAATTAAATCTCGTGGATAAACTGAAACTGAGTTCTTCCGGGTCTTGTTTTTATAACAATGTAAACACAGTATTAGCCAGTAGATCGAACTAGATAAAGATATCAGTTTTATTAAATGCCATGGATAAATTAAAACAGATCTTGATAACTCACCGGTTATCATGAAGTTGATGGTTTTCTAATACTTGGGAGTCGTTTGTTCTAAAGTGAACATTGAAACTGGTAGGATTTTTATCAGAGACTTTATATATATATTGAATAGGTTGTTTATACTTTTTGTACAGTTGTATACACTTTATAATTTTGATTTTGTCCTGAACAGTGACATGAAATATTTGCCACTGGACATTAAGTATAAACCAACAATCATCAATATAATTTTAATTGAAATCCAGTCATCTACTTACTGTTGAAAACATTAAACATGTGTTTTAATTCATTTTAGTGTATTTAAAGAGACTTTAAATATATATGTAAATCATAAAGGAATAGTATATTTAAATATGCAATTCCTTTGTATTATATAATTCTATTATTATGTCTCAGAAAGCACTAATCTATCATTATCTTAATTGTTAATTTATATTTATGAAATTCACACATTTTTTGTTACATAAATGCATAGTTTGGACTAAAACACAAAAGACTTATTTCCTTTAGGCACTTTCTGTTGGCATGCATTTGGGTGGGTGTTTTTTTTATTGAAACAAGTATACATTATATAGTCTCAGTTTCCATATCATGTGACTTAATTACTGCAAAGTATTTATTGAGGAAAACAAACGAAACTGAACTGAATTGATCTTTAGGCGTTTATATTTAATTACACTGTGGGCCAGATGATTTTGTCCACCAAATTATATCCGAAACATCCATTTGGTTTCTTCATTTTATATCAGATCCAGTTTTAATTTAGCTAACAAAATTTATTAAATATTTTTCCAGAGTTATGCCCCTTGATTATAGAAATATCAATTTGAAAGTATTTTGGTTTCCAGTAACAAGCCTCCATCAAATCTACTGTAAATAGTAAATATTATAAGTATTCAAAGCAGAGACCTAATTTAAATTTGAAGGTATTTCATTTTTAGCTCACCTGACCTGAAAGGTCAAGTGAGCTTTTCTCATTAAATTTAAACTTACTTGTCCACAATCATAATTGTGGTATATAGTTTAAAAAAATGACCCCAGCCACCAAACAAAAAGGGCTGACATGTCTAAAATTAGAACATAGTGGTAAAATGCAGTTTTTGCTTTATATCTTTGAAACTAAGACATTTAGGGCAAATCTTTCAAGATTTAAATGTCCATCAGAATAAGATCTATCCCCTCACAAATTTCAGATGAATCCTACAACCCACTGTTGGGTTGCTGCCCTAAAATTGTTAATTTTAAGTAAATTTTGCAGTTTTTGGTTATTATCTTGAATTCTACATTGTATTAGATAGAGATAAACTGTAAACAGCAATAATGTTCAGCAAAGTAAGATCTACAAATAAGTCAACATGCCCAAAATTGTCCTTTATAGTCAATATTGAACAACTTTTCGTCATTTTTGTAACTTGTACAAAAATCTTCTTTTCTAAAACTATGGGCCAGATTTAACCAAACTTGGCCACAATCATTACTAGGGTATCTATTTTAAAAAAAAGTGTCTAATGACCCCCGCCTATCAACCAACATGGCCGACATCAGTAAATACAGTAACAGGTGAGCAACACAGGCTCTTGAGAGCCTCTAGTTTCAGAATTATGTCCCTTTATAAAACAGAAAATAGCATACCGTATTTTATTGGTTTCCAGACATAAACTTAAGAAGGCATCTACTATATCATTTCACATTTCATATTTGAAATTTTGTTTTTGAATTTGACCAATTTCACATTTGATTTTCATTAGGTATTCCCCTTAATTAAACTAGCAGGACAAAGATTATTTTTTGTTCATAATGTAGATTCAGTTTATATTCATTCACTTTTTATGATTTCAGAGAATTTCAGAGAAATCATAGTTGATAAAATGGGAAATAACCTTTTTTTTGTTTATGAAGGATTTATTTAAGTATTAAATTGTATTTTAGAATCTAATTCTCACCAAATCATCTATGGAATGTTTTATGGGTTTACTAAACATAAAGGTCCAGTTCAATTTTGTCACTTTTATCTCAGGAACTTGAAAACAAAGATTCCTGAAACTTGGTATCAGGCTTTCAGTAGGGACTTCAATCTATTGTTTGGTGCTTCTTCAGATTCATAGCTTTTCAACTGCTCTGTCTATTCTGACCTCTTAAAATAAATGTTGTAAAAGCAAACTAAAATCTCAATGAAAAATAATTTATTAAGAACATCGATTACTTTCTTACAAAAAAATAATTTCCCACAAAAAATTAACTCTCGTGGAATTAATCATTTATGCATGTATAGAAATTATGATTAAAACGGTACAAGCTACCAGATAAAATTTAAGGGGGTAGACCTTGGTTCAGGGAGATAACTCTTTAAATCAGTTAAGTGTTTGTAAAAGTCAAGTTCATCAATGTATTTTAAGCATTTACCTGAAACAGATTGAAAATAATCTATGTAACCTAGAAGCTTAGAATATGTTTTTTGAAAATGGTTGACACAAACGTACTGATGATTTTAAGAGTTATATCCCTTCACCTAGGTCTACCTCCTTAAAATATGATTTTTAACCGGATTTTTGTGACAAAAATGTCGGTTATTGATTTGGGGATGTACGGCGGGCGGGCGGGCAGTCGGGCGGGCGGGCGGGCAGTCGGGCGGGCGGGGGGGCGGGCGGCAATCAAATGTTGTCCGTGCATTAACTCATGAACCGTTCAACCAAAGCTTTTAAAATTTTAATATGTTATTACTGACAACTATTCGAAGGTCAAGTTCAATAATGGCGATTTTGACTTTTACCGTTCAGGAGTTATGGTTCTTGAAAGATTGAAAAATGGAGTTGTCCGTGCATTTACGCATGAACTGTTCTACCAAAGCTTCCCAAATTTTAATATGTTGTTACTTATGACAGAATGGAGGTCAAGTTCAATAATGACGAATTTGACTTTTACCGTTCAGGAGTTATGGTTCTTGAAAGATTGAAAAATGGAGTTTCCAGTCGTGTCCGTGCATTTATGCATGAACTGTTCTACCAAAGCTTCCGAAATTTTAATATGCTGTTACTGATGACAAAATGGAGGTCAAGTTCAATAATGACGATTTTGACTTTTACCGTTCAGGAGTTATGGTTCTTGAAAAATGGTGTTTCCCGTCGTGTCCGTGCATTTTCTCATGAACCATTCAACCAAAGCTTTTGAAATTTTAATATATGTTGTTACGGATGACAAAATAGAGGTCAAGTTCAATAATGACGATTTTGACTTTTACCGTTCAGGAGTTATGGTTCTTGAAAGATCGTAAAATGGTGTTTCCATTCAGGTAGTTGCATTTACTCATGAACCATTCAATCTAAGCTTTTCAAATTTTAATATGTTGATACTGATGACAAAATGGAGGTCAAATTTGATATTGACGATTTTCACTTTCACCATTCATCAGTAATGGTTCTTGTGATATTGCCAGGACACAAATAAATGTTAATAAATCCGGTTTGCTGTCGTTGTGACAGCCTCTTGTTTTTGTTCAATCATTAAGGAAAGTGAAAAAATGAAATTATAATTCGCTTTAAGCAGCAAGTCTGGTTTAATTTTGTCGAAATAAGCTAAGAAATATTGACGATGAATTATTCACTTGCAAGTAAACAATTCAATTTCATTGAATCTGTATTCATATCACTTCAATTTAACCCCTTTAGATAGAAATGAATACAAATGAACTGTGCGTGTAAAGTAAGTTAAAGGAAAAGAATGTCAACATTGAAAGTAAAACGAAGGTAAATTATTTGATTGACTGCTTCGATCCATTAAAAAAATCATTCATACAGGTAAAGACAATGATTAACATTTATTTTTAATCTATAAAATTAAATTAAACAGACTTAGAAAAATCCAATTGCATGATTTTGATATCTATTTATAACTATATTCATGTGTATATCGCTTATCGGAGGTCAACTAGATAGTTAATTAGATGGCTTATAGACTAAAATAGACATAAACAAAGCTACATATAATTGAGTCCATGCCCTGTAAGTTGTTTATTTTAGCCTTTTCACATGATTTTAAATCAAATATGAGAATTTGAGTCAAATCAGTAAACACAAATTTGACAGCTAGTGCCCCCTAAAGAACAAAAAATGTATACTAAGTTGTATTTCAAAATATGACGCTACAAAAAACTGATGCAGGAAAATATTTTTTACACATATATAAGTTAAAATTTTTTCAATTCAACAAACATGCTTTACCAGAAAATTTTTGGTGGAAGAAGACTTCAAGTCTTCTGAAGGCCAATGGTGCCGACTTAAAATCATTGATTCTCCGTATGCTGCATTCGTTTCTGTATATTACAATTTATTCGGTTAAATATTTCGGTTCCTGACACCGATTTAACATATAAATTAAGCATCTGAATCATTTAATTTGTAAATTAGGATTGAAAGACAATCACAATCGTAAATATGTACCCTTTTATTTATGTAAATTATTAGATTCATCCCATCTACATTTGTTTCCTTGTAACCGGATGTTTTTACTGTCGATATTTGTAGTACACATGCCTGAATTGGGTATCGGGACAACTTGCCCTGTTTACATGTTTGCCCTTGGTCTGTTCGTCCTGAGTTCTTTCGCCCGTACAGCCCTGTGTTCATTCTTTTTACTCTTATCAAGGACGTTTATAATAATTCATTGCATTTATTAAAAAAATTTAATATTAAGGGTATCGTTAAAAAACCCTCTAAAAAACGTGTTCCTTGTAAAACAAACGTGTTCAGCCAATCAAATTCTGTGTTACTCACGATGAACTTGTGTTGTTTTGATTTTATCCAAACTCTGAAAAAGTGGTGACATCTAACTACGCTTCTTTACATTGTTTGTAGAGAAAGGGAAGTATGACCCGAACGATAACGCTGTATGGAGTGTAGTTTTCATCTAGTTGTAAAATCGTGAAAATGGCATGTGAATTTTCATCTGCAAGCAGGTTCTTACACAGCTGAAGGATAAAAGCATGGCTGATTGACAAAATTCAATGATGCATTACTACCATAAAGATGATTAATAGTATTTTTTACACTAATTTTTTGACATAATACATGTTGTAACATATTTTATTTTTGTATTCAATTAAATCATTTAAAGGACAATATACTATTTTTTCTTTCACGAAGACCCCCCACCCATTATGAGTGGTGTCCTTCAAATGAGGGACTGTCCCTAAATCAAGGTGTAATTTTACTGTTGAAAAAAATAAGAAAGAACATTTTTAAGATAGTGGGAAAATTCATTGTATTTGGAACAACTTTTCGAAATGAGGGTTCAAATTAATAAAAAAAGATGTAAGTTTATAGAAACATCACAAAATTTTTTTAACATGTTTTGACCAATTAAGACTTGATAGATGCATAGTTCTTAGCGAAAAAGTTTCATCAAATAATATGAATATAAAGGTGCTCATTTTTTACAGTGGGTTGTAATGTACTTCCAATGAGGGTTACCCCTCATTTGGAGTGTTGTTCCCAACCTGTTAAAGGTCCATCTTTGTGCATAATTCAAAATTGGAAATTTCAACAAGCATCTAATATTCTTACACAAGAAAATAAACCCTGGTCTGCTGGCTACATGTTCATCTTTTCTAACGATTTAATAACTAGAATCATGCAAACAGACTTAAGGAAAAGGCATGTAAGTTCATCATACAAATATGACACTTTTTCTAGACAATCCAGATCGTGCACTTAGCTAAAAATTGTAACCTTTAAAATTGTTGTCGCGCACTAAAAACCCTGATGGGAACTTTCAAAAGTTGGCAGGTATGTAACAAGTCTTACTATTTTTATGCCCCATTTATGGGCATTATGTTTTGGTCTGTCCGTCTGTCCTGCTTCAGGTTAAGGTTTATTGCCGAGGTAGTTTTTGATGAAGTTTTTTATAGATTTTACCGAATTTTCACAGTCCACTGAACATAGAAAATGATTGTACAGATGGGAAATCCATGTACTTATGACACATTCTTGTTTGAAGAAAAAAATCCAAAGCAGGCTGGGTTAGTGGGGCTGCTTTTATGGTAATTCAAGTAAACTTTTATTCACCTTTTTCCACCTCAGAGCTATCAGCTCTTTGATTTATATATATTATTTTATTGCATGTAGTTGTGGCAAATAGGTTCAAAATATTTCAGAGTGCTTCACAATATTATATTATATAGAGCTGTTATATATTATTCTAGCTCATAATAATTAACAAAGGATTAATATTTTCTTACATTAGAATAATTTTTATATAATTTGTAGACATTTGATATCTATTTATCGATATATCTTGGTTCTCCACATGTTTGTGGAAAATGTTAGGACCACACTATAATTATACAGGAGAGAATACTAGTTTAATGATAAAAAAACCCATTAAAACTAAATTTACTGAATTGAAGAAAAAAAATAGTACACTTTTAGCTTGATTACTGATGCCTAAATATCTGTCACATAAAATAATTAGTAAACTCATTATGGGTTAAATAATTAGGACATGCACAATGCATTTTTTTCCTGTGAGTCTTTACAAACTAAAACCCCCGTTTAATGTGGGTGAATGGATTTAAATCTCAATCTTTGAATAAAGTACTTCAACTGTTAGAAATATGTGTATTTAACTCATTCAGGAAGTATATCTGTCTTCCTATAATGTGTACACACAAATGACAGATATTTGTGTTAATACTTAGGTTATTTTAAACTTGGAAACCTGTGCATGCGATGTGGTTGTTACAATATTACATATAAAGAATATAAATGACAGCCGTACTATTGCTGTAAACTTTTTACACTTAATTGCAGAGGAATACATATTTTTATACATGTGAATCAACATCATATTAACATCTAGGAAGTAGGAACATGGTTTTATTTATATAGACTCAGTTTTCAAGTTTTGATGCAGATGCATGGATTTAGTTTCTTTAGGATAGTATCTAAAATTAGCAGCTCTGTTCAGACTTTGGAATTTAAAAGCAATCAAGGAATTATATAAGTAGTTTTATATTGTTTGAGAAGAAGTTTTTTATTGATTGAGTTATATATACTGGTACAGACATTGGAAATTATAGTTATAAAGATTATAATGAAATGTGATAGATACATGTGTATTAAAGCAGAAAGATGTTGTATTGAAAGACTTCTTCTCCATTTTATACATAGTACCACAATTACTATTGAAGTGTCAAAGTTTGACCTAATCTACTAAGACAACCTGACAATGTGAACTTTTAATTTGTCTTAAGATATGACTGGGATATATATGTGTATAATCAGTTAAACATCAACGATAATATTTATGATAATTGATATTTGATAAAATGTTAACAAGACATAAAATGTGACCAACCGTCGGTGGTGTGTTGAAGGGATAAAGTAGATTCATCTTTATTAGCTATTTTACAGGTTTGAATAACATTGGCATGCAGGAATATACTCATTAATATAGATTATTAATTGCATGAAGTCAATTATAAACTTTCTCAGATGTACCATTATCAAAACTTAAGTTGAAGTCAGAAAATTCTCTAAAGTTGTAAATTTTTATGAATATTCTAACTGAATTACCCAAAGGAAAATGGCCAGATATTCAGAATTTACTAAAAGAGCAAGTCAGTGGATCTATGGTATGTTCAGTTATTATCTGAGAGTGGTATATACTTTATTTGTTTTTAAAATAGATAACGAAAAACATTGTCTTAACTACTATGATGTCTATATATATATATATATAATATACTATAAAACAATTTGACTTTCTTTTGAAGACATCAAACTGTTTTGGAAACCTTTGATGTACTCTTAAAAAATTTAAGGAGTATGAAAGTAAATATACACAATGACATTGGGGTTAACCTGTATTGATCTATAAAATGTAGATTATAACCAGATTTATAATGCAACACAAACCATGCTTAATATTTGGAGTAGGCATTAAGCAAATAAGTTTACATGGTATGTTACCACAGTTTTCGATAGGGTTCATATTGCATGCAGTCTGCAGTTTTCTATCTAGTGTTTTGTTGTTTTTTCTTGATTTCCCCCTCCCCCCTGATTTCATCATTTTCTCTTTGACTTATGCATTTGAATGTCCTCTTGGTTAATTTGTAGAATGAAATTCAAAACAGTGTGGCTGTGGCCATTGATTGACACATTAAATTCATCCATTGACTGGGACAATTTAGGTGAACGTTTGTATGTAACGACCACTGCTCACTATGTACTTTTTAAAGACACTTAAACTATGGGGTCACCAAAGGTTCTCAACACCTTAATAAAGTAATCCGAAAAATTAATCAGAAATAACACGATGTTTTGATTTATATCAATTATATAAATCAAAACATAAAGGTTATTCCTGATTAATTTTTCAAATTATTTTATAATTAAAGGCGTTAAGAAACCTTTGGTGACCCCACAGTTTAAATGTCTATCGTAGGTACGTCGTGAACAGTGGTCGTTACATACAAACGTTCACCTAAATTGTCCCAGTCAATGGATGAATTTAATGTGTCAATCAATGGCCACAGCCACACTGTTTTGAATTTCATTCTATTTTTTATAACAGGAATGATTTGAAAAGAAATAAGCAACACATGATTTTGCCATTGAAATGTTGATATTTAGATTTTCTGTAAATTTAAGATGTTTAAACTATGTCAGGTGTGTTAGTAAGTTTTGATTCATTTTTTAAGTAAAATGTAAAATTGATTCGATTTGTTATGAATCTTAGAAAACCACAATAATGACCTCATTTGAATTGACATTTTCATTTCCTGAAAGTTATAATTTAGTGTTAAAGATACTTCATATTATATATATATATATAATAAAAAATTTAAATTCTGTCATCCTCTTTTCTTTTTCTTATTTTCATTTTTACATATTGATGTTTTTTTATCCTGAGAAAACTTATAAAATATGAGTAAATTGTACCACAGTCCTACTTATAACCTGAATGACACTAGATGCATTATTTTAAGTGTTTTCGAAATATGAGAATTATTTTCCCTATAATTAACATGATTAAGTAATAAATTTATATTTTTGGTTTAGTACATCATACCATAGATGTAATCTATGATCATACTTTACTTCCCCTTTAAAATCATATGGAAATAAAGAAAGAAAGATTTTTCATCCATGATATAATCAACTTTTAAACAACTATACAAATTTAGCCTCAATGGACATTTAAAGAATCAAACTTTAGCATAATTTTCTGTTTGAGTCTCAGGTTTGAATGTTTTTACAACATAATATTTATGTAAATCCAGTTGAAAATTTTGAGGAAAGGTCATACATATGATTCAAAGAGCCTGGCATATTATCTTAGATACTTGTTCCTGGCTTTCATTTGTAATCAGTTAAAGGACACGTACTGGCCACTTCAAATATCATTTGTAAAATTATAACCACACCACACATTAGATATTAGTCAAAGTCAAATCTTTTAGTATGACCATGCACTTCTAATAATCATATTTCAAATAACCACAGTACCACACATTAGCATGATTAGATATTGGTCAAGGTCAGAATGCATTTCCTGAAAGTCAAATCTTTTAGTATGGCCACTTCAAATAATCATATTTAAAATAACCACACCACACATTAGCATGATTAGATATTGGTCAAGGTCAGAATGCATTTCCTGAAAGTCAAATCTTTTAGTATGAGGTTAAGGAATCAAAAGAGGTTAGAATATTTTCCAGAACACATTAGATTCTGAAATGATGAATTGTGAATCTCAAATAAAGTCGGTGATAGAATGCTATGTGAAAACTATTATGGTTATTGTTTCATACTTGATATTAATCTCTATGGTTCTGTGCTGAAACACTGTTAGTGTATGTAATAACGCATAGATCTACAGTAGATTCATTTGTTTTCATGAGTATCTCTTTTTGACGAAAAGTTGCGTTTTCATGGATATTTGCTTTCGTTGTTTTCCAAAGTCTATTAACAACCTTAATTCATTGAACATTTAAATTCATGGTTCACCTGTATACCCAAAACTCTACAAAAGATTTGTATTAAACGGAGTATAATAAAGCCACTGTAGTATTTATAAGTTTCTTAATTTTGATAAATTATATATCATCAATTATCAAAAGTAATAGAACAAACATTTCATTTATAGATATGGTGAATGTAACAAATATTATAAGGTTGATCAACTCTGGCAATGCTGAAACCTTAGAAAATGGACTGGTCAGTGTACTGGACGAATGGGAGGATAGTGGAGATGACCGTGATATCCTAACAGTACCATTATTTGAGGATTTACCATTACTGAATTATGCTTGTACATTGGAGGATATATGTGTTGATATTGTGATTGTGCTTATATCTAATGGTTGTGATGTAAACTTGCCTTCTATAGAGGTAATTTGTTTTATTATGCCCCTCCCACCATAGTAGAGGGGCATTTATGTGTTCTTGACTGTAGTTCTTTCCATCTCTCTTCCTGTCGTCCCTCCCTTAATGGATCTGTCCTCTATGGGGTTTAAGTTTTTATTTAAGGTAAGTAAACATTTTGGTTTAGGTTCAAGGGAGATAATTTGTTTAAAAGCTAATGGTTGCAATGTCAACATCTTTATTAACAGTATATATTCTTCTGAAAAAAGAAATCTTGGCATCTGATGACTAATTAGGCAGAGTTTGATCAAATCAGACTGGTTTTGATTAGTTTGGTATCAGAATGTTTGACCTGAAACAAAAGAAGAAGTACTTAGATTCACTTCCTAACGAAGCAGTTATAACTGGTTTCAAAAGAATTATGTAATAATTAGATTAAATCTCTCATTTTTCTATTAATTATATGCTCATGAATATCCTGCGTGGCATGTGGCCTTTATATATGACCCCAAATAATTTTTAAGGTTGTATTATGGTATCACGTTGTCGTCTGTGCCAGCAATGTCTCTTCCGAAGACATTTGGTTTCCAGACAATAACTTAAGTTTTAGTGAATGGATCTCTATGAAATTAATCCGAAAGGTTCAATATCACAAAAGAAAGGTTGGGATTGTTTATGAGGGGTGATGGTCCTAACTGTTTAATTAGGAATTAGGAGTTAAAAAAAGGGCCCAAAATAAGCATTTTTCTAGTTTCCAGACAATAACTTTTGTATAAGTGTATTTGATTGCACTGATATTGTACCACAAGGTTCAATACTACATGTAGAAGGTTAAAATTCATTTTGGGGGTAATTGCTTAAATCGTTCAGGAATCAGGGACTCAAAAAGGGTATGAAAAAAAACTATATTTTTTTTTGGGAGGGGGGGGGGGGGTGTCAATATTTTACCCTCAAAATTAATTGGTCACAATTTATTGTGCTAATTCGTTGTATATAGATTAACTAAGTACTATGCAACAGTACAGTCATGACAGTGAATTCCTCAAAAGCTAGAAATCTTCAATTATAAATTCAAATCATATAACCAATTTCAAATTCTTTTACTATATTTATTCCCAAAGTTGGTTTCCGTTCTTTAACTTAAGTTAGCCTTAACTAAATGTTATGAAACTTATACACAATGCTGATTACTACATAATACAGATCAGGTTCAAAATTGGTTGGTGTCACTTTTACCTTCCTTGAGTTTATGCCCCTTAATAAACATAAAAATTGCTGAATTTTATGTTTCCATTCTCTAAATTTGGTTTGCCTCAACCAAATGGTATGAAACTTATACACAATGCTTATAACCACAACACGCAGAACAAATTTCAATTTTCATGGCATCACTATAACGGTTCAAGAGTTATGTCCCTTTAAATCGGTTGATTATATAGGGAATCACTGAATCAGGACTGGAGTGGGCCCCCCTAAGGTCAGTCAGTGGGCCCCTCTTACAAAAGAGTCTGGATCTGCCACTGTGTCCCTCTGTAACTTCATATGATATGCAAGCAGGGGCATCATCAAACAGCAAAAATGTTCATCAAGGCAATATCTATAAATTTAAAAGTCAAATGATGAAAAATGTGAAATAAGTCTGTATAATCATTTGATAATTGTCCTTGAGGGCATCCAATACAGTTACAGGAAAGGTAATGACGTTGCTAACATAAAATGTTATTTTCGCGACGTCAAACTATGACATATCGGGAAAAGATGCATTTTTCGACTGATTTTTATCATTCAAACTGATTTAATTTGAAAACGAGTGCATGGACCCCTATTTTTTAAAACAGCAATTTGTTTCATTTTGCAAGGAAATTATGTGACCCAAATTTTATAAAACTGTAAATAGCGCAATTTTTTTAATTTTGATAAACATGCAGCAAAAAATGACGTTTTTTCCTCTATTCATGAACATTTGATAAATATAGAGTTATTTCGGAATAAAAATTGCATAATTTTTAATGATACTTACAAAATACAGAAATTACCGATTATTTAACAAAAAACAATTTGTGCTTATCTTTTAAAACAAAAAAGTTATGTCTTTCTTTCGAAAAAGAAAATACGGACACAAATCTGAATTTTGAGCAAATATACAAAATTTCGACCTCATTTTACTCTAAAAGTAGCACATGAAGGTATATTTTTTATAACATATTGATTTAAGCAGGTAAAAAATAGCCTATATGCAAATTTTTATCAACTTGTAAATACAGGTTCAAAACTGTATCGTATGCCCTTAAATGATCAATTTCTTACATTGTTTGTAATTATTTTGAAATAATACAATAAGCTGAAAAAAATAGCAACAAACCAAGATCAACATTGGTATCCTCTTTAGAAGCGATTGCCCTTAAAATGACAAATTTTACCCGATGTTTTAATTTTTACTCATTTGCTATTACAATGTATATTTAAAACCCTAAAAGACATAGAAAACACTGTAAAGGACAGAGAACAAACTATAAATAACAAAAATAATTAGCTAGACAAACATCCACAAACAATTCAGTATTACCTAAATTGACAGTTGACTACTTTATCCCAGATACTGTCCCTTAATCCCTTAATTTCAAGATAATTACAAACACCTACTTTTTTTTAGGGGGATGCTTGTGGTATAACAGCACCTTTGAAACTATAAAAAAAAAAAAAAAAAAAATTAAACTCAAGAAAAATGTTATTGCTATTATTAACCTGTTTTCTTTTTATTAACTTGAAACTTTTAAAAATTCTTTTTTTTTTTTATATTCTGATTTTTGTCGAGCCTTCGACTTTAGTCGAAAAAGCAAGACTAAGCGATCCTACATTTCGTCGGTGTCGTTGTCGGCGGCGTCCACAAATATTCACTCTGTGGTTAAAGTTTTTGAAATTTTAATAACTTTCTTAAACCATACTGGATTTCTACCAAACTTGGACAGAAGCTTATTTATGATCATAAGAAAGTATCCACAAGTAAATTTTGTGAAAATAAAATTCCATTTTTTGCGTATTTTACTTATAAATGCACTTAGTTTTTCTGCGGGAAAACATTACATCACTCTGTGGTTGTAGTTTTTAAAATTTTAATAACTTTCTTAAACTATCCTTGGTTTGTACCAAACTTGGACAGAAGCTTGTTTATGATCATAAGATAGTATCCAGAAGTAAATTTTGTAAAATAGCAAATCCATTTTTTCCATATTTTACTTTAAATGGACTTTTTTTTTGCCAGAAAACAACACATTCACTCTGTGGTTAAATTTTTAAAAATTTTGATAACTTTCTTATGCTATTTTTTATTTGTACCAAACTAAGACAGAAGCTTGTTTTTATAATGATCAAAAGCTAGTATCTAGAAGGAAATTTTGTTAATATTTTGTACTTGTGTATCTGTATTTTACTTATAAATAGACTGAGTTTTTCTTCCAGTTAACATTACATCCATTATCCAGTCTGCAGTTAAAGTTTTTAAAACATTTATTAGATTCATAAACTATCCAGGATTTTTCACCAAACTTGGACAGAAGCTTCCTACAATCCAAACATGGTATCAAGCGGAATATTTTTATTGATTTTTCCCTCATTTTTGTTGATCCTGCAATTTACAGCAAAAGTAGGCGAGACATTGGGTTCCGCGGGACCCTTACAAATTTTTATATTTAATGTACACCAAATCACTTTGATAGAGGAAACAAAGTTATGATCTTAATAAATTGTCTATTGACTACCCATAGAAGTAATTGCCCTTGTTTATCCTGATATATCCCCTTTTAAATGTTAATAACTTTGACCTTTTCTGGGATTTTACGGAATTTTCTTGAAACTATTATATAGAGAGAAACTGTAATCAGCAAAAATGATCACCAATAAATCAACATCCCTTGATGTCAAATATACTGTCTTATTTATGCTATAAACATAATGTCAACAATATTTTGTACTTAAATGTTTAATTGCATAAGGAGTACATACAGTACATGGGTATCATAATTTGGTCTAAGTTTCTGGTTGAATGACCTATAAAATTGATATTATACATACAAGGCCATTTAAACACACAATTATGTCTATTTTTGTAAGTAAACTTCCAAAATCCTGTACATTTATCTGTCTTACAGAAAATTAATATATATATAGTTGCTATTTATATCACAGACGAAGTTATTAGGATGTAATTGTAACAAGAGGAAATAACTCATCATAATCCCTTTTAACCTCAAACTTGAGATTATAGTACATAAACGTGATGAAATAAATATTTCCTTATTTGAAATGTAGATTGTTTGAAATATTTTTATAATTTGATTGACAAATAAATAAACCTTTAAAGTCATTCTTTGGGAAAATGAAATATTTATATCAAACCTTGAAACTAAGGAAAGATTTGATAATTTTGTTATGGAACCATTTTTCAAAGGGAGATAATACCAATGTAGAAAAACTTAAGCTGATTTCAGTTTGAGTTTGCATTCACTTAATGCAGAAGAGATGCAAAAGATACGAAAGCGACATTCAAACTCACAAGTCCAAAAATAAGAAGGCAATGCCATGGTTAAAAAAGAAAAAGACCAACAGACAAGCAAAAGTACACAAAACACTCCATAGAACATGTAGAAAAATAAAATCTGAGCAACATGAAAACCACCAAAAACTGGGAGTGATCTCAGGTGCTTTGGTAAAGTTAAGCAGATCCTGCTCCATATATTACAAATACTAATAAATAACTGTTAAAAACAATATCCTTTCTTTTTTTAAATAGACAGTTCAGTTCTGCTTGAATAAAGATTACAATAAAATCAACGGTACCAATTTTGTTGCACCAGATGCGCATTTCGACAATACATGTCTCTTCAGTGATGCGGAATTTTCTTGAAACTATTATATAGAGAGAAACTGTAATCAGCAAAAATGATCACCAATAAATCAACATCCCTTGATGTCAAATATACTGTCTTATTTATGCTATAAACATAATGTCAACAATATTTTGTACTTAAATGTTTAATTGCATAAGGAGTACATACAGTACATGGGTATCATAATTTGATACAAATGGCATCATACTAAGCAAATTCACAAATTATAGCATGCAGTTTGTTATTAGAAATCTGTACAAAAACAGAAGTTTTGAGATATACTGTGTAGATATAATACTTAGGTTTTACTTTCTAAATTTAAAGTCTATATTGCAAAAACACTAAGTTATTTTTTCTGTTCCAGGGCACTCCATTGCAAATTATTTCTAGGAATGGTAATTACCAGTTGATAAACATTCTGTTAGAGAATGGAGCTATTCTAGAGACGGAAGATGATCCAATATTCTCTGAGAACTCCCCTTTTTACCTGGCATCACTATACGGACATACTGATGTTGTTAGAAGATTGTTGAGCTATCAGCCAAGTACGTCAACTTTTAATTTCTCTCAGGGTGAGCATAAAAACTAACCTTCTTAACTGTAAATACATGTAGATCTTATGGACAATATTCACTGGCAAAACAAAATTTAAAACAACGCTCATTATTTGAACATTTGCATCCTGATGGATTTCAGAATTGTAAAAAAAAAATTTTTATGTGCCAGTATACAACTGGACAAAACATAATCCACAAAAATTGTTATAATTGAAATATAAAGTTACTTGGATTCATTTATTTTCATGGGTACCAAAATTTTAATGAATTGAGGAAAATTATATTTTGTGGTTTTGACCATTTCTGCATGCACAAGCCTCTCAAAGTATCATGCCTATAGGAAATTTGAATTTCCTTGATCCTTTAAATTCACTTATACCAACAAAATCCACAAAAAATGATAGGTACTCCACAATATTAATGAATTCACATTGACTTGAAAGATGATTTATTATTGTAATAAATTACGGCTTTTTCAAAGTCACTGAATGTTTTCATAAGTTTTTATATAATATCTTTTGCATGAATTAACATCTAACATACTGTTTGCTTTCAGCCATTTCAGAAATATCATACGAGTGTTACTCTAAAAGTTTGTTTCTTACTTTTTTAAAGACAACTTTGAATACCTATATGTATCCAATTGTTTCTTTCCTTATGGCACATAATCACAACTCCAGGTTAAGGCTTCCAAAACTGTCATATTTGCTGAACTAATTTAAATATATCAGACATTGTCTGACTGTGCCAAGCATGAACAGAACAACATCCCACGTAGATTTGTTATCCATTTCAAACAGTCCAGGTGTTGGTTCACAATACGATGCAACTACTGTTTAGTATTATTCCAATTAGAATCAAACACAAATTTCCTTTCCATGGAAGAGGTTACCAACAAAAACCTTACCAGTATACTATTGTCTTGGAGGTCCATGCTTAAACAAGAGTTCACATGACCTTGACCCTCATGGACCATGGATTGAGGTTTAAGTTATGTGATAAGGGATTCTCAGCTACTCAGCAAAGCAGTAGGTCAACTATATGTGGTGTACTGTCTGATTGTTATGTGAACATTTCAGTTTGGCCGGTTTAATCTTACCTCATTTATGAGGGGTCGCAATAGGGGGTCGGTTAACATGTTAACAACACTTCAATTTTGGCAAAAACAGTTAACATAAAATTGAGAATGGAAATGGCGAATGTGCCAAAGAGACAACAACCCGACCATAGAAAAAAACAACAGCAGAAGGTCACCAACAGGTCTTCAATGTAGCGAGAAATTCCCGCACCCAGAGGCGTCCTTCAACTGGCCCCTAAACAAATATATACTAGTTCAGTGATAATGAACACCATACTAATTTCCAAATTGTACACAAGAAACTAAAATTAAAATAATACAAGACTAACAAAGGCCAGAGGCTCCTGACTTGGGACAGGCGCAAAAATGCGGCGGGTTTAAACATGTTTGTGAGATCTCAACCCTCCCCCTATACCTCTAGCCAATGTAGAAAAGTAAACACATAACAATACGCATATTAAAATTCAGTTCAAGAGAAGTCCGACTCTGATGTCAGAAGATGTAACCAAAGAAAATAAACAAAATGACAATAATACATAAATAACAACAGACTACTAGCAGTTAACTGACATGCCTGCTCCAGACTTCAATTAAACTGACTGAAAGATTATGATTTCATCATATGAACATCAGGCACAATCCGTCCTGTTAAGGGTTTAGTATCAGACCATCATAACATATATGAGAAGAACATAACCCGTGTCATGCCAACAACTGGTTTTTGAATAAATGTGTTTAGTTCCGATGCAAATACCCTATAAGTGATTCAATATTAACGCCAAAATATGCAATCTTTAATGACCTGACAACAGTATCGTAACTATATCCCTTCTTAATAAGTCTATTCAAAGGTTTTGTTATAAATGCAAAAATGCTGATAACAGTTAACAAAGTGGGTTAAAAACAGTTAACAGTTTAAATTGATCTCGGATAATAGTTAACAACACCTTGAAAAAGGCCAAAACAAGTTAACACAAAAAGGTATTGCCCTTATATAATTTTCTTTGTTCATTGGTCAATGCTAAGTTTTCCTGGCTCATATAACAAAGAAGACATGGTATGGTTGCCAATGAGACAACTCTCCACAAGAGACCAAATGACACAGACATAAACAACAATACTACTGTCTGTTACTAAAATACTATAAAATAATACTTTACTCTAAAAGCAATACAGCTTATAGGATACATACCCATACTAATAATACTTTTACATGCACCAATATAAGAATTTTTAAAAGAGTTACATAACATATATAAATATTGAGGTGTGCATGAAAGAAAATATAATACATAATATGAAATATGTGCAATATAAAAACTATATTTGGTGTATAGAATTAATTTAAGGTTAACATGTCTGTCTGGTATTGTTCTTCTGACCTTGACCTAATTTTCTTGGTACATTGGTCACTGATAAGTTTTCCTAGTTCAGTCTGTTACTTAGATAATATAAGAAATATATATAAACTATACTTGGTGTTTGGAATGATTGTAAGGTAAAAAATATCTGTCTGGCAAGGTTTAACAGACCCCCATTGGTAATGTTTAGTATATATGATACTTGTAATAAAACTAATATAAAATCAATTGTGGTTATTGAAGCCGGCAGGTTTACTTTTACTAATTGTGAGTTGGATGGAGATTTGTCTCACTGGCACGCATACCACATCTTCTTACATCTACATAAGACATTTAAATGTTCACTCTTATTAGCTATCAAGAATAGTTTTTTGTTATATTTGAAAAGACTGATAATTTTTGTAAAAGTATTTTGACTGTAGATCTTTCTTTGCTTAATTGCATTACACTTCTAGACACTCTTTTCCTGATAGAAATTGTTACATCACTGCTAAGGGGGTTTATGCTTTATCATGTTTATGGTACATTTTCTATGAAACTGTATATTAGAAAATATTTTTTTTTGTTACTTTTTGTGCTCATGGAACTATAAATAACGACTACATTTGCCCACAATGTGTATATGTTTGATTTTTGTAGATATCTGATATTTTATCTATACCCCTGCTCTAAAGGAGTGTGGGTTAAATGTGTACCATCATGAAACTGTAAAGGTTACAAGGATAACAAAGAAACTATCAGTGGCTGAAAACATCTAAAAAAAATGAATTAATACAACTTATAACGTAAAATATGTTTCCTATTGGAATTTAAATATCTTTGTCAAACCTCCATGGAATTTTACAAGACAAGGACAGATAATTATGCTTCTATCAATCAAGAGCAAGTTTATAAGTTCTGTATTTTAGTGATAAATATATTGAGTTTTTGACACACTACATTAAACCTTACACTTTTACACTTACAGCACACATAGCAGGTAAGACACAAGGTTCCTTATATATTGATATGAATGTACAACAAATGTACAGCTAGTGAGTTCACACTCAAATAAATGCCTTATCATTTCAACTAAAGATTATATTTTTCAAAAAAATATTACCAAGTAACTTTATGAGCGATTTTTATAAATTAATACAATTAGATTTAGATTTGTTTAGATATTATTCAGGCTTGCTTTTATTTTTTGATTAGGTGAAAAAAAATAATTCTGGAATCATTTGCTAAATGCATTATAATCAAAATAAAATAGTAAAAATTTGCATAAATTTGTGTTCAACCCATCAAAAAATGGAAATGATCCTTATGAAAATTATGGCCAAACAAACAACAAAACTTCTGACATTTTGCGTCTTATGGTATTCATTTGATAAAAATTGGTCATGTAGTAACTTGGTAATATTTTTTTTAAACATTGGCTTCAGTTGAAATGATAGGACATTTTTTAAAGTGGGAAGACACTGTTGTCTACTAGCTGTACATGTATTGAAAACAGCATTGAACAAGTTTAGCTTTGCACATATAAATAACACTTTAGTGTGTTCTGCGCTATACTAATTTTCATGGAAGGTATTTTTGTCTTTTAAAGTATTTAAAAGTTAACTAGATTATTTGAAATTTTAGGTTATTATAAAGGTAAGGAAACTATACAAGGTAATTTTTATCTCAATGATATGGTTCAATTAACTTCTATTTTCCAAGTACTTTTTTCAGTTTCACAGTTTCTATTGAAATGAGGCAAGGAAAAAATCTTGTATTTCTGGTTAATACCTAATAAATAGATGTTATTAGTATGTCTGTCAGTCAGTTTAGAATTTTGATATAAATCGTTGTTCATAATTGAACTTAGGCATTATGTTATATTGAAGATTACATATTATTTATAGGATACAAATTTTTATGTATTTTGTTGGTAAAGGAAAAAGTAAGAAATTTTCAATAGGACTTTAACAAAACCAAAACCAAAAGATCACATAACTGTGAAAATATAGTTTTTCCTCAATCCAGAACAAATGGTATCTGAAAATAAATGAATCTACAGTAAAATAGAAATATCATCAATCAATATAATGAAAATTTAAGGAAATCAAATAAATTTTCCTTTTTCTGAAATCATTTATGATGCTTCAGGTCACTATCATTTTGACATTTTTGTTCTAAAATTCAAGAATTACTCATAGTAAAAAATGGAATGATATAAAAAAAATTATATAAATTTTTATGTCAACAAATTTCTCACCTGGACCTGGTGGTTCATTGTTGAAATTTTTTAAGAAAAGGTTAAATATATTACCATGATTACTGGTAACCCTTGGTTAAATTTAATCTTTGGTTATTTTATGTTATTCTTCCTGTGGTTAAATTGTACCCTTTGTTAAATCCTTGGTTAAATGATTCAGATTTAACCTTGCTGTACACCTTGGTTACAATTTTAACCAAGGAATATTGTTGTCCAAAAGTACATTTCTGTGTCTTTTATGGATCTCATAATAAGTTTGGTAAAACATACTCTTTTTCTATGACCATTAGTAATCAAAAACAGATTATTTAGTTTTACAGACTGTCCCACTTTTTACACCAAGGTTTATGTTCATATTTTTACCTCACTGAAATAATCAAATAAACATATTTTTTATCCTTTATCTTTTATGTCAATAAACAAATTTACGCATCAAAATTAAAAATAACTTGAACAATTTGGTTATCTCGATCATCATACTCATTACAATCAAGTATAATTCAATAATTAAATTTTCTTTTCAAACAAAAGGTGCACACTGTCACGTTGTTGGTGTACTATTTTTAAAATGAACTTTGATGGTGAAAGCTTATTTATATTGTTGTAAAAAAGTAATAATATTTATTGGCTAAACAGTTTTCTAGAACCTGAGAAGGGTGCTGATAACTCTTCTTTTGTTTAAAAAAAGCATGAGTTCGTATGTATCCATTGTGTACATTACCAAGTTGAACAACAGAGGTTAAAACTAACCAAGTGTTATATTTAACCAAGGGATGAACAACAGGGTACTGGGATGTTTTATACAAACATTTAGGGTTTATATAAGATTTGAAGTTATTGTTTTTTAAAACAGCAGTAAAAAGGGGGAAAATTTAAATTTTCAGTGTAGATTTATTGTAAACTTTTCTTTTTTATATAAGGATAGCAATATTTGTTATGCTTACTACTTTTGATTTGATTTATATGTCAAAATTGTATCATCTGACTCGAGTCATATTTAACCACAAGCTTGGGACCTCTATTTTACAGGCACTGTCAGCTTGCAATTACTGTATATTAGAATATATAACATCACTGAGTTTTTCTGAACTTGCAGATAAGCTTCAAATATTATTAGTGATTACAATATACTAAAATAATGTTTTCTAGTACAAATCATGCAAATTTGCTAGCTTCAAGTTAAAATAAGATACTATTGCTGAAGTACATTTTCTGTATGTTAAATTAAGGATAAGAAGTTACTTTAAAAACAAATAAATGAACTTAGATATTTACTATTTACAAACTTTTTCATTAATATAACAACGCGATAACCTTCGTTTTGCATGCAACTAAATTTGAAAAATTCTTTGGCTACTTTTATTTATTACTTGTTTCTTATCTTACAGTTTGCTGTACAAGAAATATAACATATGTAACACAAATGTAAACTTTCTAATATATAATTTCTTCATACTATTTCTCGTATATTATTAAATTTGTCAGTTTTCTAAATGTCTTTTGACCTGCTCTATTTTAAAAATTTCTTTTAAAAGAGAGGTGAAAAATACCAAAGGGTCGTTCAAACTAAGGTCGAAAATATACTGACCAAGCCATGGATAAAAAAGAAAAAGACTAACATACAAACAATTATACTCAAAACACACGAATATAGAAAACTTAAGATTGAGCAACATGAACACCAATAAAAAAGGGGGGAGGGAGTTGAAGGTAGATCTCAATTGTAACACATGTTAGGGTTAACACAAATTTGGTGAATACCATAGACTGTATGTAGGCAGAACAAATGTTTTAATAGTGGGATATATTTATGGGTACAGCATTTTTGAATCTTTTCACCAAATGTAAAATTTTCTACTTAATCTGACCATTATTGTCATAATTTGCTGTTGTGTAGCAAAGAGAGAAGATATTTCAAATGAACTAAATGATTGACATTATGTTTGACATTATGTATGTAAATTCAGAGGCTATTATATCATCTCCAAATCTGAAATTAGCAAGAGTTTATGTCACTTGACATCAATGCTATTTATTATAACATGAACGGAACCAAGTTTACTGCACAGGATGTGGATTTAGTTTTAACATATTTATTTATAGTGGATTGGGAAACAAGTTTTGCAACTTATATTAATCCCTTTCCACTTTGCGGGTGCGAGTGCTGCCTTGTAGCGGCGTTAGCCTACTCTTTTTCCAAATCTACAAGGGTGTCTTTAACGTGCAAGAGATATGGGTCTCTCTTAACACAGGTCAGCCATTTATCGTCCCATTATGACGGACTATCATCGTTTCCTTAAGACCATACTCGCAAATGGTGTCAAGGGAGAGCCGAAAATTGAGTTCCTGAAATTGGATTTAGACATTGAACTATTGTCTTTGATGATGCTTAAGTCTAAAATATTTGAATTTCCAAAACCTTATATAAGAGTTAAAGAGCTGATAAAACTTAAAGGGACCAGCAGTATTGCCAAACCTGGCAAAGGGTTAATTTTCCCAGTAACCTTTTAAAATTTCTAATGAAAGTAATTTGTAATCTGAAGCAAGCTAAGATAAGTGTTCCTAAACTGGTTATATGCAGTGATGATTAAAGAATATCATCCCAATCATAGATATCATGCAGTTTAAAAAAAACCCAGAAAACTAAGATATTTAGCAGTTTAAATATAGAATTTAACAAAAAACAAGTGTTTACACAAATGAAATGAAAACTATGTTTGAAGAAAACAGCTTGATTACCTTATTTGTGCAGCATGTTTGCTGCTGCACAGCACATCACATGATGGTAAATTCTGATTGATGGTAATTTGTCATCAATTCTTGTAGATTTTGTTGCAAACATCATGCAAAATGATAGTTTCTGATAAAAAGATAGATATATAACTTCCTAACTGTTAAACTTCATTGGAATAGGGATCAATTAAATAATTCTTACCAATAATGAAACATATTAGTACAAACTTCCTAGTGTCTGGGATGCTAAATTATTTCAGATGCAATGATGATTAATAGAAAATTGTATAGATAATTACATTATATTTTGAAAAAGAAAATAAATAGAATGGTTTTTTTAAAAGACAGTATAATGAATCTCAATACTTGATTGACCCAGGAGCTATATTTATTAACTAAAAATGTCATCAGAATATTGCAAATATTTCATCCTAACTTTCAGAAATGGTGAAAGATGATGGTGTAAGGAGTTGCCTGTTGTTTGCGGCTTGTAGGGGAGGTAATCTAGAGATTGTAAAAATGTGGCTGAGTCCTTCCATGGATATCAACCATCCAAAGCTATTTGTTAGTTCACTAGAAGATTGTGAAAATGGTACACCCCTGTATGCTGCATGTTCAGGTTGGTCTTTAAGTTTTCTGTAAAATACAAGAAATATTAAGAGGAAGTTATATGAACTCTCCACCAAAGACCAATTGATGTAGAAGTTGTCAACTATAGGTTACTGTATACCCTTCTGCTATTTACTGTTATATAGGTACACACCCCTTTAAGTGTTTCCTATCTTAATTCATAAACAGTAATTTGTATGATAATGGAATCAATTTTTAACCGGATTTTTGTGACAAAAATGTCGGTTATTGATTTGGGGATGTACGGCGGGCGACAAATGTTGTCCGTGCATTAACTCATGAACCGTTCAACCAAAGCTTTTAAAATTTTAATATGTTATTACTGACAACTATACGAAGGTCAAGTTCAATAATGGCGATTTTGACTTTTACCGTTCAGGAGTTATGGTTCTTGAAAGATTGAAAACTGGAGTTTCCAGTCGTGTCCGTTCATTTACGCATGAACTGTTCTACCAAAGCTTCCCAAATTTTAATATGTTGTTACTGATGACAGTATGGAGGTCAAGTTCAATAATGACGATTTTGACTTTTACCGTTCAGGAGTTATGGTTCTTGAAAAATTGAAAAATGGAGTTTCCAGTCGTGTCCGTGCATTTATGCATGAACTGTTCTACCAAAGCTTCGGAAATTTGAATATGCTGTTACTGATGACAAAATGGAGGTCAAGTTCAATAATGATGATTTTGACTTTTACCGTTCAGGAGTTATGGTTCTTGAAAGATTGAAAAATGGTGTTTCCCATCGTGTCCATGCATTTTCTCATGAACCATTCAACCAAAGCTTTTGAAATTTTAATATGTTGTTACTGATGACAAAATAGAGGTCAAGTTCAATAATGACGATTTTCACTTTCACCATTCATCAGTAATGGTTCTTGTGATATTGCCAGGACACAAATAAATGTTAATAAATCCGGTTTGCTGTCGTTGTGACAGCCTCTTGTTTTAGCAATATAACCAGAACATCTCAGTTTGTCAACCATTTTCAGGCCCTGTCCACTTGATCCAGCAACTTAATTAATAAACAATATTGCTGTCCATTAGATTTTATTTTTCTGAATTTTATGCCGATAGGCAAGGCACATCTTGGTGTCAACAGATTATTATTTTTAATCCTTTATTAATGTAAGTAAATATATTCCAATTGATAAATCTTATACTGTATTTTTAACTTTTTGTGGTCATTATTGGGTGACTAAGTTTATGTTGTGTTTATTTTTAGGTGGTCATTATGAAGTGGCTAAATTTCTCTATGACATGGGAGCAAACCTGACAGACAAAATTTGTAGAGAGTTCCCCAAAATAGCTGGTGGGATTCTGGAATCTTGTATCAGTTTCAGGGACGAAGACTTCTGTGACGAAGATCAGGAGGCAGGGGTATGATCAAGTCATTATGATAAATAAAATTGAGAATGGAAATGGGGAATATGTCAAAGAGACAACAACCCGACCATAGAGCAGACAACAGCTGAAGTCACCAATGGGTCTTCAATACAACAAAAAACTCCCACACCCGGGGCATCCTTCAGCTGGCCCCTAAACACATATCTATACCAGTTCAGTGAAAATCGACGTCATACTAAACTCCGAATTATATACAAGAAACTAAAATTAAAAACCATGTTTTATATTACCAACTTTTGACGCTGGAGTATATAATTTTCTACTCTATGGTAGTACATTCTGGTCCTGGTCAATTAAGTGAAACTAAAAGGAGTAAAATCAAGTTACCATGGGTGCAGTTTAAAGGGGAAATAACTGTTTTCTCATTATATTGTTGTGAATTGAAAACATAAAAAAGTTAATTTTTCCCCTAATTGCAAATATTTTAGTTGCTCTCTCCTGACTAAGTATCAGAATGTCCGACCACAAGTTGTCCTGAACATAGATTTAGGAAGATGTGGTATGAGTCCAAATGAGACAACTCTCCATCCAAGTAACAATTTATAAAAGTAAACCATTAAAGGTCAAGGTACAGCCTTCAAATATTTTCCACTGGACATTTAGCATTAACAATCAATCAATCTCACCACAGAGTAGGTAACGTACTGAAATATTGTATTTCATCCTATTTAACGAGGTTTTCTTTTGATCTTTCTGACTGATAATTTCCTTTCTCAGCAGAAAAAATAAAAAAAATGAAATACTAGGTGTATTTTTACAAGGCACCAGAAGGGGTTGGAATTTTTATAAATAAACTTATTAGGGCCCCGCCAAAGGCATTTATTTATATTTTTTTTTAGAGATACACAGTATATAAGGATGGGATTATTTTCTTGAAAGCATTTAATACTACATAGTATATGATATTATATAAAGTAAAGCTAATTCTATTCAAATCTTTTTTTTCCATTTAGATAATATTGTAAGAGGGGGGATAGGATCTTCATTGGGATCCTCTGTTTTTCAGTTCAGGATTTCGGCATCTGGGAATTCTTTTTTTCGAATTTCGGGATTTAAATTTATTTAAATTCAGGGCCTCAGGATTTTGTGTTTTAAAGCCCGGGATTTCAGGATCAGGACCCCTCCTACCCCCTCTTGTATGGGAATAAACTGACTGCTTACTCACACTACTAGTTGCAAGTAAAAGAAAATGTTATAAAATTTAATTTTCATATTTTAATCACAAGACTTCCTTTTTGATAAAACTAATGTAGATTTATTTTATTTGTGTCAACAAGGTCAATGTCAAACCAAATGTACTATGTACTTATTTTTTATCTCTGATATTATGTAATTTGTGATAAAAAAAATAAAAACTCGGTTTTCAAAATCGAATAAGTGCGTAAAATGACATGTAGTTTTTAAATGTACAAAGTCATTTTAAGTTGAAAACATAATCAGCATGAATATCATTTTACAATTTCTTATATTTCTTCTATTTTTTCTAATAAATTTGGAGATGAAGAATTTTTTTTTTTTTTTTTTTTTTTTAAATAAGTGGACTATAATCAGGAAGAAGAAAACTAGAAATTGTGAAATTTGAATATCACAAAATTAGTTATTCCCAATTTACAGGACTTTAAGGCAAATACATAAATCACATTAGAATTAAAGTCCTCTCCTCGAAAACAGTCCCACATTACAAGAAAATATTCTGAGCATTTATAATATCTAAATGAAGAGGCAAGTCTTTATAAATACCTGTGTGACATTATTTTGTTTTATTTATAAAATATGTTAGCTATATGCATTAAACTTCCTAGCAAAATAGGAATTCTAGTTTCTTTTTATTGTGCATCATATTTTTTTTATATGAAACATTTTCAGAGACAAATGTTGGCTGTACAAGTTTATAATGATTCTGTTTTATTTGTTTCAGCACGTTGCCAAGTACAGACACTTAAGTCTAGGTGGTTTTAATTATGATTGGGTGGCTGGTGTTCATAATACAATTGTTGAGCTGGACCTCAATGAGAACAATTTATCAACATTACCTCCAGAAATACCATGGTGCTTGCCTAACTTAGTTCATCTGAATCTTGCCCATAACAAACTAGTCAAATTATCTTCACCTGAGGGTCAGATACTATGCGATAGGTAGGTTTATTTAGATGTTTATAGACACACTTTTATACCTGGCTATGCTGTATTGGTTTTACTCATTGTTGAAGTTCGTACAGTGACATAGAGTATTTGATTTTGTGTCATTTGTCTCAACTTTGTTCGAAATATTCTTTTGTCTGGATCATAAAAAAAAACGTAGGTGAAAAAGCTGTCAAAATAGATGCCATTTGGGTACCATCATGTAATTGTGTGGTTAATCATTTTTCCAGTCACTGAATTGAAATAATGATATAAGAGAGACCCATTTTCAACTAATGGATAATCCATGTTTTCAAAGACTTCAAAATCAATCAGTACACCTCTAATGAATTAAGTGTAAATAAAGTCATAAACAGACTGGAAAAGTATGACCTTGTGCAATGCCAACTCCTATAACTCCTACATTTATCAGTTCCTTATTTGAAGAGGAAATTTATCCACTTGAATTTAAAAAAATAACTTTACCCCTCTTGACATTACTATTGTCATTTCAAAGTTTACATCAGATTTAGTTTATTGACACAATTTTTCCCCCGGTCAGTTGTTACCTGTATATGCTGTGTGAACTCAATTTATTATCACATTTGTTTAAAATCTATGTTAGATATTGTAAAAACAAGGAAAACATACTCAACAAATTTACCTTTTATTTTTGGTAGCACTTATAATGCCTTTAATGTTAGAAAATAATGTGGAAACCATAGTTCTGTACTTATCTCATTCTGTGCCAGAAATTCTTACACTGATTAGATAAGTAGTATGAAAAAAGTTTAGAAAAAAATGTGCCTTCATTTAATCTTTGAGATAGCAATATTTAAGAATTATGAGGAAAATGCTAATTCTGGACTAGTCTCATTCCATCCAAACTTCTTACACTGTATGTATCAGCAACATTTATAGATTATCGTTGATCTTCTCAACAGTCTAATTTACTCGCTTCAGCTCGTACAGCGAAAGTGAGGAAAGCAAATGAGTTGAGATGACCAATGAAAATCTGTTTATCGCTATTTTACCTATGAGGACATTATCAATTTCATGTCAATTTGATTGACAATGCCACATGCGGCCACAATTAAAAATATTTTGGTTTGCCAAAACCCTACCCAAAGGTTGAGACAGTGGGTAGGTAGGTAGGCTGTTGAAAGAAATTGAAGTATCAGATGTTTATTAGTCTTCATGCCTATTTGATTAAAAAAAACTTCTTCAAATCAGGACAATAAAAGAATTTGAGTAGGCAGCTTTTTTCTGGGTAGGTAGCGTTTGGGCAAACACACCTATTATTTATTATGGCCTGCCTCCTTAGTTTCTAGTGTGATTTTTCATATCACTTGACTCCGCTGAGAAAGGAAATTATCAGTCAGTAAGATCAAAGGAAAATTTTGTAAAATAGCGATAATAAAGGAAACAATTTACTCTCATTTAATTTTTCGTAAGATAGCAATGTCGGCTATGATCAACCTGACTGGGGCTAGGATACCTGCCTTGTATAACATCCAACAGAGTAATGTGAGTTCAGTTTATTAGATTTCCTAGTTGAAAAAGACAATGTGCTTGGTTCTCTATGCTAATTCTCTATACTTATCATTCTATATTTTCAGTTTCCATTACTTATCATGTTATATTTTCAGTTTATCAGAAATCCAGCTTGGAGATAACAAGTTAGAAGACATTTGCCATGAAGTATTTCAGCTCCAATCTCTAGTCACTTTAAATCTTTCTAATAATAATCTGAAATATCTACTAAAGACTCTTCATTCACAGTACCCAGTTGTAACCTCACAGACTACAGGTAATAACATTAACAGTACACATTTTAATGCACAAGATTTGCATTTCAACAATAAATGTCTCTTTAGTGATGCTCCAGACTAAAATATTTACAAATTTAAAAACTTTATTTGTAAAAGGCACATGTAGCAATGTCTCTCATTAAAACTTTAGATATCTAGTGAAGAAAACTTTACATGGGAAAATGTTTGGTTATTATCATTACTACCTGACTAAAGACATAGAGTCTCATATCACATATTTGAAATTGGATTGTTCAACAAGGTATAGATTTCCGTACACTTCTATGGAAAATTTGCCAAATCCATGAAAACAATGTTCCACGAAATTATGATTTTCCTTCAATCTACGTAATTTACAGGTACCTATGAAAATAAAGATATCCACAATGTAGTGTGAAATTCTTTTTGCTCACACAGAAAATGACCATGGATGAGGAGATTCCATAACCCAAACAAAAAATGAAGACCTCAAAGTTGACAGGTATTCATCGGCTAATAATTATACTTGCAGGTTGATTGATTTATGGTTGCTTAACATCCAGTGGAAGATATTTCATGCATATTCAGGACGATATATATGCAGAATATATCTATATATTTGCTTTTTATATGAATATTAGACTTATAAATATGTTTTTTTTCTCACTTTAGATGGTTCGAGTTTTGTTCAGTGTCCAAATTTACACTACCTGAATGTATCCCAGAACAAGTTAGAAATGTTACCACACGAGTATATCAGGAAATGTTCTGGATTATCTACCCTTGATGTGAGTCATAATAGACTGGTATCCTTTCCTAATGCTTGGGACTGTAATATGGTAAGTCAAAACTAGTATAAAACACAGTAGACTGGTACCACATGTTATCTAAAAAGTTTATTTGAATTTTCCGAAAGGCATACTGAATATTTTATGGAAGGAATCAACCTAAAAATGTGAAAGTATCTTTCCTCTACTGAAGTCATCAAAGATATACACAAAAACAAAAATCTGAACCAACACACTTCTTATTTATGATGTTAATGGCTTAAAATTCACACTTGGATTATGTTTGATATTTTTTCTAGGAAAAAAAAATAACTGTCATATTAAAAAAAAGTATAAGAGACATTATACACAAAGAATTAAAGAAAAAAAAAAAGAAATATCTTTATATTTTTATGCCCCATTGATGGGCAATATGTTTTCTGGTTTGTTTGTCCCTTTCTCCGTCCTTGTTTGTCCATCCGTCTGTTTGTTTGTTCGTCCATTCGTTCATTCGTTCATTTGTCCCACTTCAGGTTAAAGTTTTTGGTCGAGATAGTTTTTGATGAAGTTTAAGTCCAATCAATTTGAAACTTAGTAAATATGTTCCCTATGATATGATCTTTCTAATTTTAATGCCAAGTTTTTATCCCATTTTCACAGTCCACTGAACATAGAAAATGATAGTGCGGATGGGGCATCTGTGTACTTGGGACACATTCTTGTTAAATAAGTGTCTGTACATATGTAACTGAGTTTACAAAATAATATTAATGTGTATTTCAATTGATTTACAGGCTATGTTAAATCTTTCCCATAATGAGTTAGATAGATGTCCTGTCAGTCTGGAACAGTATTGGTGTGGCACATTGAGAACGTTACGCTTGAATAATAACAAACTCGAGGAAATTAACGAAAGTGTTGTCAAATTAGGTATGCTAATTATATGTTACAAAATGTATTAAAATGTGAAAAATATATTACTCCGTCAACAGATTGTCAGAAGACAAGGCAATGAATTTGTAAATCTAAGTAAATCTTTGTAAGGCCAATTAAAATTAATTGATCGATTTTCATCCCCGCCCGCCCCTCTGAAATCTTCCTGCCCCAATTTTTTTTATTTTTGAAAAAAATACGATTTCCGGATTTTGTTCATTTCCATTACTGGTAACCGTCGATAATTTCGTTTCATTTAAAACTTCCTGTTACAAATTTCGGTTTTCGTATTTCTTAAGATTATTCTTACTAAATGATTAAGTCGATATATTCTGCTGATCTATGATGACAACAACATTTACCGAGAATAGAGATTGATTACAAGACGGACGTGAAATATGCGGGTTACGGGTAATACGCTGCGTCCAAGAATGGAAATCGCCGTATGTCACAACTGTTTGTGAGTAAAACACCTTGGATTTTTTTTAATACACAAAAACTTTTTGTCAAGAAATTTGGACTGTGAATGAAACCCAAAAGTGTAAGAATCGTGGAACACATTAGTACACAAATCATGACTTGAATAAAGAAATACACACAAGCATGAACTTGTTAGATTGTTGGCCGTATTTTGAGTTCAGAAAGTCGACAAACATACGCATTTTTAATTTCTTAATTTATAGCAAGCCCTTAGATTTAGATTAGCCATTCGTTTTTTGTAGACAAACAGCTAACATCCTCTGTCCCATTACCCACAATAGAGTCATTAAACAACTTTGTTCTACATTGTAATTATATTTGCATCTTGCATATTAAGGACCAACCTAGTCCTACAACCGTTGTTGGAAGGCGTTCGAGAAAAAAGTTAAAATAGCCTTGCCAGACGTCATAATTATTTGGACTAGGACCAACCCTATTATTTCAACACTGTTTGAGTTTTCATTTTATGCTGTACTTATCATACTTGTGTTGCATACCAATGTATTTGCTTCATTTTAATAGGACAACAAAACATTGCTTAGAAAGCACAATTTTGGTGTAGGTGAAGAGAGCATTTCTCCAAGTTTCTTCTGTTTACTATAAAATAGGTTTCTAAAGCGGCAATTAGATGTAGAACAGTGGTTTGCCAATCAGAGATGTATATTTACGAATTTGAAAAGGCGGTACCAGCATATTGAGTATATTTGTCTCAATTGATACGTTACTCTAGAGTTAGCTCAAAGTACGTTAATTTTGTTGAACGAGGAATACTGCTTTCTCAAAAGTTGCTAAGACAGGGCTATGAATCAATCAAATTTATAAAAATCGTAAGTTAAGAAATTTTATGGGTGCTATCATGAGCTGATTGGCCATTATGACAAACGTGTGTCAGAAATCAAATCTGATATTCTTCCGCAGTCATAATAACCTTCTGTCAAAGAAATAATACGACGGGTGCCGTATACGGTGCGGGAAATGCTAACCCTTTCAGAGCACCTGATTTCGCTCCCGGTTTTCAGTGGAGTTCTTGTTGTTTCTTATTTATTATTTGTAACTGTAGATGTAAACGTCTTTTGGTTTTATGAGTCTTTGTTTACTCCTTGGTTTTGATTGTTATTGTCTTATACACGATACCTTATGCATGTATTTACATTATATAAGCTAATTATTACACTTGCATATATGAATAACACGTGACAAGGTTTCATGTGAAATAAAATTTAAAAAATAAAATCCTCCCACCCGCCCCATTTTTTTCAAAAATTCGGATGAAAATCTACTAATTAATTTTAGTTGGCCTAATCATAGATTCATCAAAGAAGGATGTCTTTTTATAAGAATCTTTTCTGAACATGTTGCAAAAATACTTTTATGGTGAAAAAATATTTTTCCATGTATCATCCAATAATTTCATCCAATCATCTAAAACTTTAAAATTAACTATGAAAAAACTAAGTGTTACTAAGTGTAAATTATATATTTAGAATCAAGGGGAGATAATTATTCTGAATTTAATAGGACAATTTGTGGTTTGGAGATTCAAAGACCCCCAATTTTCATTTGATATTTCAGAAGTATAAGAATCACTTGATTTTAACCAATTTGTGATTTCTTAATTTTGATATATTTTAAAGAAAAAATAGAAGATCTAAATTGTTTGCTATTTGACTCAGAAGTCTTTTGCAGAAGTTTAAAAAAAATAGAACATTTAGCAACCCCAGCCATTTTGACAAATATTTGAAATTCTAGCTCAGACTGTCACTTGAACAATTTTATAGACTTTGAAAATGTTTAGATAAAAAAACCTGACAAATGGTATTTGTTTAATAAGTGTTTAATAGAAAAGACAGAACAAATGATTTTAGAGAGAGCGGCTCTAATTTCTAAAGGTATTGTTAGCTCACCTGGCCTAAAAGGCCATGTGAGCTTTTCTCATCACTTGGCGTCCGTCGTCGTCGTCGACGACGTCGACTGTCGTCGTTAACAATTTTTCAAACATCTTCTCCTCTGAAACTACTGAATGGATTTGAATGAAACTTAAAATGATTGTTCCTTAGATTATCCTGCACAAAGTGTGTGCTTCGATTTTTGATCCGTCAAAAAACATGGCCGCCTTTACTTAAAATAGAACATAGGGGTCAAATGCAGTTTTTGGCTTATATCTCAAAAACGGAAGCATTTAGAGCAAATCTGACATGGGGTAAAAATGTTCATTAGGTCAAGATCTATCAGCCCAGAAATTTTCAGATGAATCAAACAAACCATTGTTGGGTTGCTGCCACTTAATTGGTAATTTTAAGGAAATTTTGCAGTTTTTGGTCATTATCTTGAATATTATTATAGATGAAGATAAACTGTAAACAGCAAAAATGATCAGCAAAGTAAGATCTACAAATAGGTTAATATGACCAAAATTGTCAATTGACCCCTTAAGGGGTAAATGTCCTTTAATGACAATTTTTCACAATTTGTTCATCATATTTGCTAACTTTAAAAAATCTTCTCCTCTGAAACTACTGAATGGATTTGGATGAAACTTAGCATGATAGTTCCTTAGATTATCCTGCACAAAGTGTGTGCTTCGGTTTTTGATCCGTCAAAAAACATGGCTGCCCTTACTTTAAATAGAACATAGGGGTCAAATGCAGTTTTTAACCGGATTTTTGTGACAAAAATGTCGGTTATTGATTTGGGGATGTACGGCGGTCGGTCGGTCAGCGGGCGGGCGGGAGGGAATCAAATGTTGTCCGTGCATTAACTCATGAACCGTTCAACCAAAGCTTTTAAAATTTTAATATGTTGTTACTGACAACTAAAGGAAAGGTCAAGTTTAATAATGGCGATTTTGACTTTTACCGTTCAGGAGTTATGGTTCTTGAAAGATTGAAAAATGGAGTTTCCAGTCGTGTCCCTGCATTTACGCATGAACTGTTCTACCTAAGCTTTCCAAATTTTAATATGTTGTTACTGATGACAAAATGGAGATCAAGTCCAATGATGGCGATTTTGACTTTTACCGTTCAGGAGTTATGGTTCGTGAAAGATTGAAAAATGGAGTTTCCAGTCGTGTCCGTGCATTTACGCATGAACTGTTCTACCTAAGCTTCCCAAATTTTAATATGTTGTTACTGACAACTAAATGAAGGTCAAGTTCAATAATGACGATTTTGACTTTTACCGTTCGGAAGTTATGGTTCTTGAAAGATTGAAAAATGGAGTTTCCAGTCGTGTCCGTGCATTTACACATGAACTGTTCTACCTAAGCTTCCCAAATTTTAATATGTTGTTACTGATGACAAAATGGAGGTCAAGTTTAATAATGACGATTTTGACTTTTACCGTTCAGGAGTTATGGTTCTTGAAAGATTGAAAAATGGAGTTTCCAGTCGTGTCCGTGCATTTACACATGAACTGTTCTACCTAAGCTTCCCAAATTTTAATATGTTGTTACTGATGACAAAATGGAGGTCAAGTTTAATAATGACGATTTTGACTTTTACCGTTCAGGAGTTATGGTTCTTGAAAGATTGAAAAATGGTGTTTCCAGTCGTGTCCGTGCATTTACGCATGAACTGTTTTACCAAAGCTTCCCAAATTTTAATATGTTGTTACTGATGACAAAATAAAGGTCAAGTTCAAAAATGACGATTGCGACTTTTACCATTCAGGAGTTATGGTTCTTGAAAGATTGAAAAATGGTGTTTCCAGTCGTGTCCGTGCATTTTCTCATGAACCATTCAACCAAAGCTTTTGAAATTTTTATATGTTGTTACTGATGGCAAATTAGAGGTCAAGTTCAATAATGACGATTTTGACTTTTACCGTTCAGGAGTTATGGTTCTTGAAAGATTGTGAAATGGCGTTTCCATTCACGTTGTTGCATTTACTCATGAACCATTCAATCTAAGCTTTTCAAATTTTAAGATGTTGATACTGATGACAAAATGGAGGTCAAATTTGATATTGGCGATTTTCACTTTCACCATTCATCAGTAATGGTTCTTGTGATATTGCCAGGACACAAATAAATATTAATAAATCCGGTTTGCTGTCGTTGTGACAGCCTCTTGTTGGCTTATATCTCAAAAACGAAAGCATTTAGAGCAAATCTGACATGGGGTAAAAATGTTCATTAGGTCAAGATCTATCCTTGACCTCATTTTCATAATTCAGTGGTCAAAGTTAACTTTTTTAGTTTTGGTCTATTTTTTTAATACTTTATGCATTAGGTCAACTATATTTGGTGTATGAAAATATTTTATGATCTATATATAATTTTCGTGGTCAAGTCCATATCTCAGATACTATAAGCAATAAGTCTAGTAGATTTGGTGTATAGAAGAACTGTAAAGTGTACATGTCCAACTGGCAGGTGTCATCTCACCTTGACCTCATTTTCATGGTTCAGTGGTTATAGTTAAGTTTTTTTGTTTTGGTCTGTTTTTCTTATACTATATGCAATAGGTCTACTAAAATTGGTGTATAGAATGATTGTAAGGTGTACATGTCTAGCTGACAGGTGTCATCTAACCTTGACCTCATTTTCATAGTTCAGTGGTCAAAGTTAACTTTTTTAGTTTTGGTCTATTTTTTTAATACTTTATGCATTAGGTAAACTATATTTGGTGTATGAAAATATTTTATGATCTATATGTCGGTTACGCAGGTTTTATTTGAACTTGACCTCATTTTCACAGTCCATTGCTAAGTTTTAAGTGTTTGTGTTTTGGTCTCATTTTCTTTATTTATAAACAGTAAGTCATATATATTTGTAATATTGAAGAATTGTTAGCTGTTCATGTTTGCCTGGCATGGTTCAATATGTTCAATAAGGCATTGCTTACCAGGTGAGCGATTCAGGCTCTTGAGAGCCTCTTGTTTATTTTTACAGGTTGTTTAGTTGAGCTTTATGCTAGCTACAATAAGATATCCAGACTACCAGATCCAGACCATTGGGAGTGCTCACAACTATATTTAATGGAATTAGCACATAATTGTTTAGGACCAAAACCTACTAATAGGTAGTTACTATTCCATGGTATTTTTTAAATTTGTCTATTTAACTGGATTTATCACAATTATTTAGAACCAATAGCTGAACATTGTAAAAAGTATCCAAATCATAAATTAGTTTTCCACACTTGCTCCTCATATATTGCGTTATAATGTTTAGGCAGCAGTCCTTTTGCACCAATTACTGTTTTTCAGGGGTATCATTTGCGCCAAATTTAATTTTCAAAATGTATCAATTGCGCCAAAATTCGGAACTCATTTGCGCCAATTTACCTGTACATATATCTATCATAAATATTAATGATTACTATATATGTATTCTTATTTTTGCCCCAAAAGGTATCACATGTTAGAAGATATTTCACCATAAAGACGAGTTTCTGAAGAGAATTAAATGACTTAAGCAGCATTAGACAGTCAATGTACAGAGAGAGAGAATAAAATGTATTGCTTTGCTTCACAAAGATATGCCAATATAGAAAATAGAAGTTTTTGCTCTTTATGATTTAGCCACAAATGTTGATGACACAGAGCTTTGTTCCCACCATGCGTATGGGCTTTATTATTATTATGAACTATTATTAACTATTTTATGGATTTCATCCTTCAATGTTTGTGTTTTTGGACAATAAAAAGAAGTTAAAAGCTACTACATACATTAAATTGGGAAGTACCCATGCAGCAGCAGTAATAAAAACATATGTTTCAGAAAAGGTGTTGCACTACCGGTTCCAAGTCCGAATAAAGGAGTAAGGAAGTAATTTTCTTTTAACTGGCGCAATCGTATGTTTTATTTTTGGCGCAAATGAAACCATCTAATTTTAAAACATGTGGCGCAAACGTAGGATTTGAAAAAAAAAGTTGTGGCGCAAAAGGACGCATTTTTGGCGCAAACGGATCTCTCCCAATGTTTATATGTTGCCTTGTGGGTGTGACATATAACCAACCATGAGAAAGTGGGTAGAACTAATTTTAATTAGATTGAAACTATCTCTTTTTTAATTACAAGTATATAATTTTTAACGAATCTCATGGCATACTTTCAATGGTGCAAAATCTATGAACATTTGTAAAATAATTTTGTAATTTGTTATTGCCCATACAATTTATATCAGATTAGAGTTGCTTATACACTGGACCTTGTTTTTTATAGTCCAGGTCTTTTTTATACCTCACTTATTGACCATTCTCATTGTCTCATCTTGCCTTCAATCATTTTCATTGTTATAATTAATGGGACCATTTAATTAATTTATCATATTCATTTATAAGGCTTAATTTAGATGGCCATTGAATGTTGGTAGTTAAACAAGGCATTGTGTTCATTATAGAATTATTTCACAAGCAATGCATGCCTTTTTGGATATGGGTATATATTCAGTCCATCTTTTCATAGAAGCTATGTATTTTAAAAAGCATTTGTTTTCTAGTATGTTTTATGAGTAAGTATGTTATATTGCAGTTTGACTTTGAAACACTTTCTGTTTAATAATGAGTAAGTCACACATTTCTATCTTTATTATTTAAAACAAAAGTTCTCAGGTCAAAATAATGCATTATGTGCTTAATTTACACAGTAGTCAAGCTATACATTTATTCAGTTGTAAATCTATCATAAAAATTTTTTTTTCTGTAACTTATGAAACTTTTACATGGTTTTATGTTTTTATGCTACACATAGGGGTATTATGTTTTTCAGTCTGTTTGTCTGTTCTTTCTTCCTTTGGTTTGTTCATATGTCTGTCCATTCATCTGTCTGTCCATCCATCCACCTGTCCTGCTTCAGGTTAAAGTTTTTGGTTAGAGTATGTTCAAGATAGTTTTTGATGAATTAAGTTTTCACCCAAATTTCATGGTCCACTGAAATAGAAAAGGAAAGTGTGAGTGGGGCTTCATTTCTTATGGACACATTCTTCTTGTAGGACAGATATCTTAAGACATCTTGGTTTCAGTGATAATAATATTTGATTTTGCCTCCTATCTCATCTGAGTCAGGCCTAAATTAATATATTGTTTGTTTCCCCAATCCCGACCCTGCCAAGCCAGGTGTGGATAGGTAGGTAGGGAAATATTTTTATTTTTTCCAAAAAGCTGTAACACTAAACTGTTGATCTGGCAAACATGAAAAATTGGAAATGAATAAAATAATATTTGACTTAGCTGTGACAATAAAATTTTATGAGTAGCACCGTTTTGGCAGGGTAGGTCGGGATTGGGGAAACAAACAATATTTTATTTTAGGCCTTATGCCATCAATAGGTGTTGGTTTTGTTGACTTGCATCATTGTAAACTTCTACAAAAAACTTCTCCACATCAATCCACTAAACCAATTTCAACCCAACTTTAATTGAATGATCTTTAAGGTAAAACAGTAGAACCATTATCAGCCCAACTTTGGTTAGCTTGCTTTGTTTGTATAATGACAATTGTAATTGTTATAACTTTCAATCAAATTCAAATATAATATATACTTGTTTAATAATGCCTGTTTATATTGTTTGCAGATGTCAATATTAATTACAATGCTTGAGCTAATGTTTATACAAACAAAGCAAGCAAGCAAGCAAAAGTTTTACTCTGCAAGCATAAGGAAATTAGCTGTAAGAGCATACAATTTGTGCAGCTTATATGTCTTTGGAAAAAATGACCTGAGAACATTAACATTGACTTGCATGATTTTATTGATTGACTTTCTGTTTTACCTTATTTTTAGTTTAAGCTCTGTTAGATTGAAATTTAAACCTTTTCTTCTTAAAAATCTACAAACGAAAAAATTATTTTACTGGTAATCATATTTTCCCCATTTTTAGCTCGCCTGGCCCGAAGGGCCAAGTGAGCTTTTCCCATCACTTTGCGTCCAGCGTCGTCGTCGTCCGTCGTCTGTCGTCCGTCGTCCGTCGTCGTTAACTTTTACAAAAATCTTCTCCTCTGAAACTACTGGGCCAAATTAAACCAAACTTGGCCACAATCATCATTGGGGTATCTAGTTTAAAAAATGTGTGACGTGACCCTGCCAACCAACCAAGATGGCCGCCATGGCTAAAAATAGAACATAGGGGTAAAATGCAGTTTTTGGCTTATAACTCAAAAACCAAAGCATTTAGAGCAAATCTGACATGGGGTAAAATTGTTTATCAGGTCAAGATCTATCTGCCCTCGAATTTTCAGATGAATCCGACAACCTATTATTGGGTTGCTGCCCCTGAACTGGTAATTTTAGGGAATTTTTGCTGTTTTTGGCTATTATCTTGAATATAATTATAGATAGAGATAAACTGTAAACAGCAATAATGTTCAGCAAAGTAAGATTTACAAATAAGTCAACATGATCAAAATGGTCAGTTGACCCCTTTAGGGGTTATTGACCTTTATAGTCAATTTTTAACCATTTTTCGTAAATCTTAGTAATCTTTTACAAAAATCTTCTCCTCTGAAACTACTGGGCCAAATTAATCCAAACTTGGCCACAATCATCTTTGGGATATCTAGTTTAAAAAATGTGTGGCGTGACCCGGCCAACCAACCAAGATGGCCGCCATGGCCAAAAATAGAACATAGGGGTAAAATGCAGTTTTTGGCTTATAACTCAAAAACCAAAGCATTTAGAGCAAATCTGACAGCGGTATAAGTGTTTATCAGGTCAAGATCTATCTGTCCTGAAATTTTCAGATGAATCGGACAACCTGTTGTTGGGTTGCTGCCCCTGAATTGGTAATTTCAAGAAAATTTTGCTGTTTTTGGTTATTATCTTGAATATTATTATAGATAGAGATAAACTGTAAACAGCAATAATGTTCAGCAAAGTAAGATTTACAAATAAGTCACCATGACCAAAATGGTCAGTTGACCCCTTTAGGAGTTATTGCCCTTTATAGTCAATTTTTAACCATTTTTTCGTAAATCTTAGTAATCTTTTACAAAAATCTTCTTCTCTGAAACTACTTGGCCAAATTAAACTAAACTTTGCCACAATCATCATTGGGGTAATTTGTTTAAAAAATGTGTGGCGTGACCTGGCCAATCAACCAAAATGGCTGCCACGGCTAAAAATAGAACATAGGGGTAAAATGCAGTTTTTGGCTTATAACTCAAAAACCGAAGCATTAAGAGAAAATCTGACAGGGTTTAATTGTTTATCAGGTCAAGATCTATCTGCCCTGATGTTTTCACATGGATGGGACAACCCGTTGTTAGGTTACTGTCCTGAATTGGTAATTTTAAGGAAATTTTGCCGTTTTTGTTATTATCTTGAATATTATTATAGATAGAGATAAACTGTATACAGCAATAACGTTCAGAAAAATAAGATCTCCAAATAAGTTTACATGACCAAAATAGTCAATTGACCCCTTAAGGAGTTATTGCCCTTTATAGTTAATTTTTCACATTTTTCACAAATTTTTGTAAATTTGTAGAAAATATTTTCCACTGTAATTACTGGGCCAAGTTCATTATAGACAGATAATAGTAGCAACAAGAATGTTCAGTAAAGTAAGATCTACAAACACATCACTATCACCAAAACACAATTATGTCATGAATTTATCCGTGTCCATTATTTAATATGCACAAGACCAAGGTGAGCGACACAGGCTCTTTAGAGCCTCTAGTTATTTTGCCAAGTTGAAAGTTAAAGCTTAAAAGCAAATTATGTCAGCCATGTTGTTGTGAAGAAAATGGCTGAAACGTCTCAAAAATTGGTTTATTGTTACAATAATGAAAAGTATGTTCCCTATTGGAATTTTAAAAACAAGTAGTAAAAGCTTAATCAAATTTCCATGTGACATTTTAACATATAATTTTATATTATATCTGAATTTTATTACAAGGTTCAAAAATTGGAAGTGATTGAAAAGGCTAGTACAAAAAATGTTGTTTCTTATTTATTTTTATAAACCAAAATTTGGGTATCAGGTATACTTGGATTGATAACAACAGAAAGTGCAAATAACAATTTTTGTGTTAGTGTTCATAAGCATGGTTTTCATTTCTGTTTCTATGGTTACATTTCATTGTTGTTTTTTTTTTAAAGTTTTGTTGATTGAAACATCATAAATTGAAACAAGTCTTTCTTTTTCTATCATTTTAAAAGAGAGAGCATTAGTTGGTATTTTTTTTAATTGAATTAGTTTTTGAATAAAAATTTGCATGACTTAATGTAAATTCAATCATAAATGACAAACATTCTTTTTGTTTATGCTAATAGTTGGTAAAAGCATGTTTTGTAACCAAGCATGCTGATAATAATTACCAATTCTAGGATAAAATAACACAAATTATTTTAGACTAGGGTTGATAAACCAGAACTTTTGAAGACCATTTGAGAACTTAATCATTCTTTAAAAGTTTGGGGACAGGTAGTGTAGTAAAATTTCACTTGGACTGCATATTCATTTCCTTGCAAACAAATGAAAACAACACTTTATACATTACCCAGGTCCAGAGCACTTCTTTGGGATTCACCTTTATTTGGAACGCTCAAATCTGAATTACCCAGGTCCAGAGCACTTCTTTGGGATTCACCTTTATTTGGAACGCTCAAATCTGAATTACCCAGGTCCAGAGCACTTCTTTGGGATTTACCTTTATTTGGAACGCTCAAATCTGAATTACCCAGGTCCAGAGCACTTCTTTGGGATTCACCTTTATTTGGAACGCTCAAATCTGAATTACCCAGGTCCAGAGCACTTCTTTGGGATTCACCTTTATTTGGAACGCTCAAATCTAAATTACCCAGGTCCAGAGCACTTCTTTGGGATTTACCTTTATTTGGAACGCTCAAATCTGAATTACCAGGTCCAGAGCACTTCTTTGGGATTTACCTTTATTTGGAACGCTCAAATCTGAATTACCCAGGTCCAGAGCACTTCTTTGGGATTTACCTTTATTTGGAACGCTCAAATCTGAATTACCCAGGTCCAGAGCACTTCTTTGGGATTCACCTTTATTTGGAACGCTCAAATCTGAATTACCCAGGTCCAGAGCACTTCTTTGGGATTCACCTTTATTTGGAACGCTCAAATCTGAATTACCCAGGTCCAGAGCACTTCTTTGGGATTTACCTTTATTTGGAACGCTCAAATCTGAATTACCCAGGTCCAGAGCACTTCTTTGGGATTTACCTTTATTTGGAACGCTCAAATCTGAATTACCCAGGTCCAGAGCACTTCTTTGGGATTCACCTTTATTTGGAACGCTCAAATCTGAATTACCCAGGTCCAGAGCACTTCTTTGGGATTCACCTTTATTTGGAACACTCAAATCTGAATTACCCAGGTCCAGAGCACTTGTTTTGGGATTCACCTTTATTTAGAACGCTCAAATCTGAATTACCCAGGTCCAGAGCACTTCTTTGGGATTCACCTTTATTTGGAATGCTCAAATCTGAATTACCCAGGTCCATAGCACTTCTTTGGGATTCACCTTTATTTGGAACGCTCAAATCTAAATTACCCAGGTCCATAGCACTTCTTTCGGATTCACCTTTATTATGAACGCTCAAATCTGAAAGTCAAGGATGTATATAAACCCAAATTGTTGGAGAATTTGTTTCCTCTAAAAATTATTTGTTTAAGTTAACAGGGTACTGGTGTTTTTGTTTTCATTGTTGTATATTAAAATAATTCAATGTTGCACATTTTTGCATGAGTTACAGAATTGTATCATACTCAAAATGTTTTTTATCAACAAATTTACATCCCCTTGAAAAGCTAACATACGTAGACTTTAATTTGATAGACAAATGGGTGATGTGGACAATATAAGTTATTGCTATCAAAAGAATGTTTTATCTTCCTCATGCAAAATACGAAAAAAATCAAAAGTAAAATGCATTTCAAATTTTAAACAATGTATCTGTTATCATATTTTTAAAATTGATTCATTAAATCCACCTTGAGACTTTTTTTTAAGCATTGCTTATTTACAATTTCATGAAAGAAACTGTATGTGAGCTTAAGGCTAAATAATTTCACTAGTTATGCAAGGGATCTTGATGTGGCATTTTTATATTGTGTGTACTTGGTATTAAAAATGATTAGTTAACTACATGTATTTTTGTGTTTTTAAGAATGAAAATATGGATTACTTAATGTGGCTAAATTTGACATTCACAGTATCATTTTTTCTTTAAATGGTATAGATATATTGTGCTAAGATGGGTTATACTTTGACGCTCAAATGTGTTATCAATTCATGTTCATAAAAATATAAAGTGCCTCCAATGACAGAACTGTTTTCGTGTTGAAATGGTTAAAAGTGTAACCAGCAGAAGTGGTGTCTACTAAAGTTGACTTTCTGAATAAATTGCACTGAGGAGATTGTAGGCCTAGGACATTTTTAAATCACATATTCTCCTGCAATGGCATTCTATATGGAAATTTAAAGCTTACAATTTTTGACTAAAAAATATGCTTATTATATTTGTAGAAGAATTTCAGCGGTATTAAACAAAAAGAAAGAAGATAGACATATAGAGGAAGATCACTATTCTTTTCCACCCTTCTTAGGAAATTGTTTACATGACCTTGACCTTAGCCATAACAACCTGAATCAAGTTCATTCAAGTGTTTCACATCTAGTATCATTACATCATTTAGACATATCACAGTAAGTAGATTAATTAATGTGAAGAAAGTGATTTATACAGTCAGAGAACATAGTCATTTTATAGTGCATTGTTTGAGACAATAAAGGAAATAAAAAAATTGCACTGGCTCTTCTCAATGGTATTTTAACAGTGTGGTACAAATGTATACTTCTTTTGGACAAATTATATCAAAATTAGAGAAAATTATATTAGCTCTAACTCAAAATATGGACAATTTTATGTTAAGGGGATCTAGAAACAGCTTATTAATGTAGAACACAGATCAAGGTCGAGTTTGGGTTGTGTCACTTGTACGGTTCTCAAGTTATGTCCCTTTATAAAGTTATAAGCATACACATTATCATTTTCTCATGTACACATTCTCCATTTATTTCTGAACACTTTACAATAATGTTATTTACAGTAATCCTGCCATTAAGTCATTACCAAAGGAATTGGGTAAATTGAAGGTCACCTGTATAATTAAAATGGATGGTGTCAACATTACTGATATGAAGAAACTGATTGACATGGATTGTGGTAAGATTTTATATAGTTTAAGTCATGCATATCATTACAGACCATGCAGTCTCTAAAAAGATCCAAGTACAAAAATAAGGTCATGACCTCAGTCAAACATGGTTCTATTCAATCCAGGAATTCTGTCTAATAAGAATGTTATATAGATTTAAAAACATGTGATATGAGTTCCAATGAGACAATTCTCCATCCAAGTCTCAATTTGTAAAAGAAAAACTATTAGTTTTTATAGGTCAAAGTATGGTCTTCAACACAGAGCCTTGGCTCACACAGAACAGCCAGCTATATAGGGCCCCAAAAACTCGAGGGTGGGGGAAAAGGGTTGGGCATTTCAATACTTAATTGATAGGGTTTCCGCTGGGTTTCTGTTATCCCACCCTTTTCATACAATTTAGATTTTAAAAATGTGTACACCTCCTTTCATATATTGGATAGATAAAAATGTTACCTTTTCCAATTTTGTTGGTTTTATTTTTGTTTGTTGTGTTATATAACAATGGAATACCAAAGAGAGAAAATTGGTTGATAAAACACAACCGGAAACACCATTAAAGATGACAGACAAAGTTATGGGAACTTTATTGACCTTATTATATTTCTGATAGTTTTCCTGACCTATTCACATATTATCAAGTTTGAAAAGGTGACCTATTTCAGCGACAGGTCGTATCACCTTGTATACAGGAAGTGGCCTCCAGAGCTCAAAAATGACTAGTGTTAAACCATCCAAACAGGAAAACCAATGGTCTAATGCATATAAAAAACAAGAAACCAGAAATGCTTCTGTTATTTTTTTTTTCACATCAACAAACTATAACTAATGAACATTAGGTAAGTAAGGGTATGATCATGAGAACACCCCTCCCCCTCCTCCTCCTTTTGTCAGGGGTTGGGAACCCCCCTTTTTAAAATCTCTGGATGCGCCCTTATTATAACCTCCCTACAAAGAAGTGAGTATACTGGTTTACCTCTTCCATCTGTGTGTCTGTTTGTCCTTAATCAATTCCTGTCACATATTTTTTTCAGCAGGTACTTTACTGAGAAAAGTATTTACATATTTATGAGATACAAAGGAGAAATACATGGTCAAGTCAAATCCGTACTTTATACTAGACATTCATTGTATTAGATATATCTTATATAAAACTCAGGGCAATTGAAATTAAAATTTTTATGCCCTACGATAGTAGAGGGGCATTATGTTTTCTGGTCTGTGCCTCCGTTCGTTCGTCCGTCCGTCTGTGCCTCCGTTCGTCCGTCCGGTTAAAGTTTTTGGTCGAGGTAGTTTTTGATGAAGCTGAAGTCCAATCAACTTGAAACTTAATACACATGTTCCCCATGATATGATCTTTCTAATTTTAATGCCAAATTATAGTTTTGACCCCAATTTCATAGTCCACTGAACATAGAAAATGATAGTGCAAAGTTCAGGTTAAAGTTTTTGGTCAAGGTAGTTTTTGATGAAGTTAAAGTTACATCAACTTGAAACTTAGTACACATGTTCCCTATGATATGATCTTTCTAATTTTTATCCCAAATTAAAGTTTTGACCCCAATTTCAGGGTCCACTGAACATAGAAAATGATAGTGGGAGTGGGGCATCCGTGTACTATGGACACATTCTTGTTTGTTACATTTATTAAGTAAGAACAACTCTTGATATTATTTAATTTTACTCTGCTTAAATAACAAATTTTATCAGACATACACCTAAACATATAAAAAGTTTTAAACTGATTGCCCTTCAATATATCTTGAACTTTTTTAAAAGAAAAATATTTGTGACAATTATTTTATTTTATTTTACAGATCAGCAACAGAGATCAAAACAAATAATATTAAGTTTGAGGAACGATCTGAGGCAATCTGAGAAGTATTATAAAATGAAGCTTGTCATTCTGGGAAAAAAGGTAAAAAAATAATGAAAATAGTATAATTTTAGGTTGACAGTTTCTGAAAAGTAGTGTTGGCTAGTTTAATAGTCATCATTGTAGTCTAATTTGATAACCAAGTGAATACCCAAACTCTACATAAAATGAAAGAAAGGTTTTACTTTTTTTAAAATGATCACTGTGAGCGAATTATTCACACAGAAACAAATAATAAAAAGGCAAAACATTTTATGTTTAACAAAGATACAAATAAATTATGTAATTTATCCCTCAATTTTCATATATCACTTAATAACAGAGAACCCAGGGAATGCAATTTGAAACTATTGGTGGTGGTCTGGTTCAGAAAAAATGAAATTGCCTTTCCTGTATACCATGCATGTTTTGAAAGAAAAGCTCTTAACAAACGTATTACAATCTTATCTATTTTTTAAGGACAAAGGAAAGACAACTCTTGCTGGATTGTTGAAAGGACAGCCATTGGGTAGTCACCATTTACTTGGTGTACAAAGACATGACATTGAACTTCCACCAAAGGGAACGTTATTAAAACTCTTCAAGGTAGCATATATACTAGGCTTGAAATAAATTTTGTTTATTTCCTGTTTCTCACCAACACAACTTAATGTGTTAAGAAAAACTTATTATGAAATGAAATCATATGTATGCTATCAAAAATATTTTTCTCAAAATACTTTTACTCTAAAATTATCAGATAAAAAAATAACATATGATATGATTTCCTTGATCACTATACCTGTTTCTGCAATAATCTTCATCAGGTATGCTCAAGAACCAAGGTTTGGAATGCCAAAAAAATGTATAAGGAAATTTGCTTGAGGCATGGCAGTTTTAGTTTAAAGTCTGATTACAGTAAATGACAAAATATATTGTTTAATTCATGAAAGTACCAAGGATTTACCATTTTCCCATAGACTCTGTTTTCATAATTAAATTTTTGTTTATTTTAGCCAATTGGAAGGTGGCTCGATCTCCATAATTATAAAGCTTCTATGTTATTTTACAAAGTTTAAGTAACATTGACTTTTTCTGTTGCGTTACGAGTCAATAATCACAATTTACCCCTAAAAACAAAATAAAAGATGGGATGTTTGTCTGTCAAGAGGTGGACTATTTAATCAATACTGAACAATTGATTTTCAAAAAGTTGCAACTGAAAGAAAATATGTGAATAAATATTTCTTTTTAAATTTCAAAAAGAAGATAATTAATATAAAAAAAAATCATATTCAATCAATTAGATCTTAAGAAACTTAGAGCTTATCTTTTTAAGTGTGTTTGGTAATTTAATTCAATTGTCTTTATTCTTCCCTATTGTTTCAAAACATAACAAGGCAAAGGAAGAGTAAATAATGTTGTTTATTTATAGCACCAGGACTATCCAACCATAAAGTTTTCTCTCTGGGATATGAGTGGTGATCCTACAGTGGCAGCTACCCATCATTGTTTCTACACACCAAACTCACTTTACATGTTAGTGTGGGATTTATGGTCCTTAGAGAAGGAACTGGACAAAATCGGCCAGTATCTTTACAGTATTCAGGTAATTAATGGTGTGAACTTTCATTGAGAATATGAAAATAAGATGGGGTTTGATTGCCAATGAGACAACTGTCCAAGAGTGACTAACTTGGAAGATTGTGTTTATGTTAATTCATGTAAAGACATGTAAAGTATTCAGATATAAGAAACACTTGCATGTATAAGATCTAGAGATGACATAGATATGTATGCATTCTGCTATTATCCAAACCTAATATGCCTGATGAAAGAAGTAGTGACTGTTTTAAAATCCCAGCATTCAGTCATTTGGACAGCACTTATTATTTGTATTGCGTGGAGATGTCATGGTGATTTTAAGACTTAACAGTAAAAATATCATTCATTTTGTACTTATTTATTAGATAAAATACATTTCCTTTCACTTGTTTCTTTATTGTATTATTAGGCAAGAATGCCCAATGCCAGTATCTTGTTGGTTGCCACATTCTTAGACAGAAACACCTTACCAACCAAACAACAAGATGTCTTGAGGATAAAACAGTTATTACTGGACCGTTATGGACCAGAAGGAGACCGGGCCAGTGGTTTATCATCTAGACTAGATACTGACAGTTTTATACCAGTGTCTTGTACAACAAAAGAAGGTATGTTTCTTTTGTTTTACCCCTCTCTTAAATTTGGGGTTTATTGCAATTACTTTTTCCATCCATCTGTTTGTTCAGCTGTCTGTTCATCCGTATGTTTTCAAATTAATGAGCTGCAATGTGTCTAATGGATCTGTCTTTTTACTTGTTTAGTTTCAACTTAATTCTAAAAGTTGACAGGAATATCTACTACTGTGGATTCATTTTTATTCGTGGTATACAAATTTTCGTGGGTTTCGTGGGTCACAACGAACCACGAATTTAAGAATTCAACGAAGAATAATCCTGAGAAATGTGTATGGAGTCGGATGTTTATTTCCGGTTATGTTATGCAGTTCTAGTATAGTGTTGACTAGCGATAAACATTGTAACATAACACGTGATTTTTATTGAAAGAAGATACAAGTATTTTGATTAAATCTATAATAAATGTATCGAATATCAGTGATAATTTACTTTTTAAAATTGATTAAAACTGTTCATGGAAAATAACTGCAAGTTGTTAATTACCGTGTCATAGATTGGTTTACCAGTGATTAAAAATCAATAGGATTAAGTACGGGGATATTGCCTGTAGGTAATATTGTTTATGACAGGAACATTTATTTTCACACCTTATACTTATATCACTGTTTATTATATCGTGATTAGAGAAATTAGCTTTCAATCATAAAGTTTTGAATGCCTTATAGAATTCAGACAAGAATTTATAAATTGTAAAACAAACAAATAATTAGTTGTCTCTGCCCGTTATTGTAATCGAAATTATCAATGAACACTTTAACCTAGAATGACCAATTAAGCGAGGATTTTGACAATTCAAAACTTTTTCAATGAATTCCTTCTTTTTTGTTTTGTTTTATTATTGATCGAACCAAGGATGTTATATGATCTCCTAAATCAAAAAGAAATCCACGAATTACGTATCTAATTTTTTTGTTGTCATCAGCGATCCACGAATTTACGTATACCACGAAACGTCTTTTTTTCTCTATCCACGAAAATTGATACCCACGAAAATAAATGAATCCACAGTATATAGCTTATTGAAAAAAAAATGTCAAATATGTTTGGAAAATTATTTTATAGATAAAAGGAGATCTGGGGCATAACTTAATGAGATAGCAACGTAACTACCAAAAACAATCAAAAGACTTGGTGGCCTTTGGCTGCTATCTGCTCTTTGGTCAGGTGGTTTTCTCCTTGATATATACTGTGGATTCATTAATATTCGTTGGATACCAATTTTCCTGGATTCCTCAATCAACAAAAAATGGTACCCACGAAAATAAAGGGATCCATAGTACCCCATTTTCATTCTCAATTTTATTGTAGGTCTTTAAGAACATTTTCCAGTATAAAATAATTGTGAATACTTTTGAAAATAGATTATTTTTGATTTTTGTTTCTCCCCCAGGTATATCGGAACTTAAAGAAAAGTTGTATGACCTTGCCACAAGGGTACCAGATCCAAACAACAGACCAAACAAACTACTGGGTAGGAGTATTCCAAAGAGTTACCTTCATTTAGAGACGGCCATGCAGGAAAGTTTGAAAAATAAATTAGATGAAAAAAGACAACCATTTTTAGAACATGATGAGTTCCTTGAGATTATAAACAAAGTACCAAACAATGATCTCGATTCAGCTGAAGAAATTCGTCAAGGTGGGTTTACCTTAGAGATTATGATTTATGTGTATAGAAAGTGATGTATTTCTGATACTGGCAAATTTTTTATATCTGTAACTGGTAACGTACATTATGTTGAATATAAGAAAAAGTTTGATAAATGATGATGAGGCAACTCATTTTATATCTGCAACTTCAGCTTTTATTGAAATTTTCTGTTAATAGAAAATCTATGAACAATACACACACTATTAACCGAAAAAAATAGATATATTATGTGTTATTTAGATAATTTTTTTATTTATTTATTCCAGTAACAAAGTTTTTAACAGAAAATGGGACAATCCTGCATTTTAATGATCAACTGAAAGGATTAAATAATTTGTACTTTCTGGATCCAACATGGCTGTGTGATGTCCTGTCCAAAGTCCTCCTACATGTAGTAAGTAATTTAAAAATTATATTATATGGATCAAAGTTTGCATGAATTAATTATGCATTACTGTCAGATGTTAAAAGAATCTCAGAATAAAATGACCCACATTCAAATTTAAATGAATAGAGTTGATTACTTTTATTGAAATAAAATGAAATATTCCAGATTTTTGGATTCTTAACATCCTAAAGAAAAATTGTGAGTCAATTTTATTATTTTAAAATCACCTGTTAACATGACTTTATCTTTTGCTATTATATAGGTACATGATCCTAATGTTAGAGGAGGGAAAATAAGTAAGGTTGAAGTAAGGAGGATATTCAGTGAGGATACACGATTCCCCGATGATTACGTAGACCAGTATATACAGTTAATGGAACGATTTGAAATTGCTTTAAGTGTGGATTTTGGTGGGAAGTAAGTTTTAAAGAAATAATATGCTATTGAATTAATGAAGAATTATTTTTTCGTCACTTAAAAAACTGTTTCCTGTTCAGTACATCATACATGTCAACCTCTAAAAGTGGAAAAAGCATGTTATGACCTTCACTGAGTTTTACATATTTTTTTTTTCACATTTTAAATTCAGAGTAATTATTCCATTGAATTTTTATTAATCATTCATCAGCAAATGGTTCTTTTTTTAGATTATTTATACCCTCCCAGTTATCCAAGTACCCAGCCATTGATCTGAACCGATCTGATGAATTAGGGTTAAAGGTTATCCGACTTTACAAGATGGCATTCATTCCCTCTGGATTCTGGAGTCGTCTTTTGTCACGGTTGATGTATAGAATAGAACTACTAACATCCGACTGGATTCTAAGTAAATCGCTGACTTCATCTGTAACACCTGCAAAGTTCCATAAAATGTTGGAAAGACAGAGCTCAGCATCCAGGTATGTATTTGATTCTTTTAAATATTTACATAAAATGTGTTGTGCATGTAGAAAGTAAATTATTGTGTTCCATACATTTGTATTGAAAGGTCCAAAAAAAACCAGCCAAGAATTAATCAAATTATTAATTTTTGCACAAAGACAGAAGGCATTGATATAAAAAAAAAACTGTTTTTCTTTTAAATAAGTTCACCTTAAAAAACAATTGTAGAAACTGGCATTTAAATTTCAGTAAAAATAAAATCTTAAAAGGCCCTTTATATCACATTCATTTTAAAAGTAAAATTCAAGATGAGCAACACAACTTATAGATCATATAACAAGTCAGTGTTACATTACAACAAACATCAATGGATGAATCTTAAACCCCAAGACCACTAAACTACAAAATCAAAATTTAAAACTAAACAAAAAAGGCTAATAACACACAAACATTAAACACATTAAAATGTATATATAAAAAAATGCAAGTACCAAATGAATATTTCCATAACATTTGTTGTTCATAAAGAAAAAACAACAAACTCTGTCACCTTCACCAAAGCTCTCTATAAATTGATAGCAAGGAGAGTTTTTCCCTACAGTTAAAGATGATTTTATTTAATTGTAGCTTTACTTTTATATTTGTATTATTTTATTTCACAGTGGATTACAGATTGTAAAGAAAGATATGATTTATTGGGAAGATGGTTTGTATCTAGGACATGACTCTGGTTGTCTACTTGTGGAGGCCACCATTGTTCCACAAGGTCAAGGCATGGCTCCACACAGAGGTGTTTTGATAACAGTACAATCAACTAAGGGAGATTACTCCATCATGGGGATTGTTGTAGATGAGATCGATGACTTGCTCAATGATCATTACCCAGGTTTGTATAACACTTGATAAACATTAATTTATACCATTTATTGCAAAAGAAATGAAACCTTCCACAGAATAACAATCTCTCAGTCAAGGTATTTCAACCTATGTTAGTTTACTTGTCGCATTGTATATACAAAAGCTATTGTTCTCTGTGTAGTTTATTCACAGATCCTCAAATTAAGAGGAAAAATGAAGTAGTAGATATATGAGAATAGTTATGCTATCACTAAATAAACTCAAAAAGGGGTGTTCCCCTCAAATATTTGAAACTTTCCACATTATCCACACAATATAAAGAAGAGAAACGTTCAATGAGTTATATAACAAGGATCCTTGAAAGGGGTCATTATAGTTAATATTTTCAATTTTTTTTGTATCATATATATAATATATATATGTGTGTTCTAGTCACAGATTTGAAGGATATTTATTTATTTTATCTATTAATTAAAAAAAAATGTTCATCTTCAGGGAAATTACAGTTTATTTTAGTATTGATAGAGTTATAACTTATATTTTTGTTAGGTTTAATGGAGTGGGATGAATATGGTCAGCCTAGAGTCCAGAGATATGCCATGTGTCCAGATTGTTATGACACGATCCATTCATTACCTAAGGGTCTTGACCATTTCTCAGTAGAGCACTGTGCTAGGCTCATCATGTCATCTGATACCATCACATGTCCAAAAAATCTAAAAATACCTCTGGTGCAATTAGTCCCAGAATTACTCATGCAT